>WAAG01062930.1:0-25901 GCA_013390105.1 Tichodroma muraria | reverse complement strand
AGGGAAGGGAAGGGAAGGGAAGGGAAGGGAAGGGAAGGGAAGGGAAGGCTGCAGCTGAGCTGCAGCAGCTGTGGTGGGACATGGTGAGTTCCCCCCAACAATCTGTGCACAGAAACTCACTCGGGTGAATTCCGAGCTCCAGATTTACAGCTTTGAAGCTGGCATGGTAAGGGAAAAGGTTGGGCTATTTTTTGTTTGTTTGCTCATTTTCTGAAGTGGCAGCTCGTATTAGAGCTGACACCAGGAGGATAAGCACTGAATCCTGGGCTAAATATTTCATTTCCACAGATGCTGACATCAATTTGGTTACAAAGACACTCTTTTGCTTTTATACTTCTGTTTTGTTTTGTGTTGCTTGCAGGCTTTCATTTAGGGCCATTTGTTTATTCTTTTATACAACCTTCTGCTAAATTTTGGGTTGGACAAAGGAAAATATACTTGAGATCAAAAAAATCAACTTGGAAGCAGAATGAGGTACATTGCAAGGAACAATAAAGACTGAAGAAGGAAAACTACATTGCCTCAACTTTCTTACAATTTTTATGTGCTTCATGCCAAGATCAAGGAGAGCTTTGCCCTAATTAGTGGCAAAGAAGGGATTTTGCTCCAGTAGCCCCAGAGATGGGGTTCAAATTTGGGCAGAAGGGAGTGGGTCAGGGTAGGTCTCTCAGCTTGCTGTTCTCTGCTCCAAGACAGGCAGTCCCTGATGTCAGAGAGCCCTCCTGGGACACGCTGGGCTCCAACAACCCCAAAGAAGTTCTCCTCTGCCCCTCAGACACCCAGGTGATGCTGCTGCTGCTGGGACAGCAAGCAAAGGACAGCTAAAGGAAGGAATGATGCTGAGGAGCCACAGCTCCCCTTTGCTACATTCCAGAGGATCGCTCGAAAACTTCACGAGGGAAATTATGTTTATGCTTCAATGCAGTGAGCAAAAGGCATCTCATTTCCCTGCTCTGCCATTCAGGCTAAATCCATCTCTCCCTGACACTGGTCCATTTGGAATTCATCCACTGAACTTATTCTGGATTTCCGCAGCAGCATCTGGGAGCGGAGCACGGAAGCTTATTTATTTATTTATCAAGGCTTCTGCGGGCTTGGGATTTGTTCCTGCAGGATGAAACTTCCTGCCCCAGGGTTTATGCTCGGCTGGGGAGGCCTCGGTGCCCCATCCAGGGGAGCAGAGCCATCCTCCCGTGGCACTGCCAGCTTCCAGAGCCCTTCCAGGGTATTTCCTGGCTGGGCTGCCTCTGACATCAGCGCTGGTGCTGATGCTGGTGCTGGTGGAGAGACACGGAGGGATGGAAATAGCACAGCTCTTATCAGCTGCACTCGGGATTCTGCTTCCATTGAAATGCCTTTGTCGGGAGAGCAAGATCACAAACCTTTGCTTTGAGCAGCTCTTTTACCTCCTGGCTGCAGGAACATCCCGGTGCCAGGAATAACAGAGTCCAAGGCCTCACAACAGAGGCACTGTTTGGCTCCTAGGGATGCTCCCGAATTCTTTCCAAGCGCTATCTAGTGCTGGTGGCTCAATTTGGAGCTTTCACTGGATGGCAGTGAGATAGAAGAGGCCAATCCCATCCTTCTGCCCCAATTATTTTTGGGGCAAGGACCAGCCTACACAAGGAAGAAGGCAGAAGACAGTCTTCGGTGGTCAGAAGACAGTCTCTGCTTCTGAGTCTCTGAGTCCCTGAGTCTCAGTTTCACCTCCTTTTTGGGGCCAGTGGCTCTCTCTCTCTTCTCCTCCCCTCGTTTAGGAAAACAGCCATAAATGGCTCTTCTTGCTTCACAAAAAGTGTCATCTCTGAATGCAATTTTCTCTGCTTTTGTGCAAGCTGGGATCTCATCAGACTGGCCTTTAGGAGCTGGCACATCAGGTTACAAGCACATTTAGGTGCTTGGTGCTCCAGAGCTTGGGCACATTCAGGTGAACATCCCAGCTGCACATTGCTCTAGACCGTGAGAGTGCCCCCAGTGTCTCCTCCTCATCCCAGCTCTATCCTCCTTCCCACATTATACACACAGAATTCCCACAGAATGGGGGTTATCCTAGCATTGGGTTTGATCCCTACTCTCCCTGTGGTTTCTGTGAAGTCCCTTTGCCACCCACGGCTGTTTTCAAGCAGGTGACCTGATAATGCTGCTAACCTTTCCTTCTGTACTTCCATTTGGGTGCTTGAAGTGGGGAAAAATAAAAATCCAGGGCTCTTAGGCAAGCGCGGTTTGCTTCTCTCTGCCTCTGAGTTTTCCTTCAGGAAGACAGGTTGGAAACTCTCACGCCCTCTAGTTTCGAATTTGCCTCAGCAGCACCTCGTTTTACAGCACTTTCAATTGAGATGTTACAAAAAAATTCCTTCCCTGCCAGTCCAAGCACATTTCCATTAAATCTCTCCCTCCTGCTCTGGAGACTACAGGAAAGTGAGAGCTGTGTGTATGGCAATCTCTCCCCCACACCACACGGAATGTGGTTTCTTGCTCCAGTTCTTCCCACAGCTTCTTTGGCAGCAACACCCCGAACACATCTGCACCCCCAAAGGGAGCCAGGCCCGGGGACCTCCAGCTGAGACACCTACCCCAGTGGAAATTGCTGCTCACAATTGCTGCACGCCTGTGTGACTGGGCAGCTGTCCCCAGGAGCACCTGGGGACCAACCCTGCAGCTCAGGTCGCACCTTCAGCAGCACAGGACATGGCTTTTGGGCTTCTCAGTGAGGGAAACGGGCTTCAAGGACTCAAATATCAAGCTCTGGCTCTTGTTTCAAGCCAGATTCCCAGCTCTTTGGGAAGCTTGTGTAGCGACAGAATCCTCAGGCCTCACCCAGCCTGCCCCCAAGGCTGAGTTAGGGTCTGCTGAGCAGCAGCAGCAAGGGGAGAGCTGGGACTGGGCTCAGTACGAGGTGCATTGACAATGCCTTTTCAGGACCACCTAAAACAGAGGCCAGGCAAAGTTAAGGAAATAAAGAGCAGGTATATTTATTGAAGGTCCTTCAGGTACATTCAGGGCAGACAAAGCCCCCCCCCAGGGCCTACACCCATAAATGGACAAAGGTCTCGAGTTTTCACACTTTTGTAAGTTTGGCCCATTTGCATATTGGGGGTTAATCTTCCAATTACAGCTTCAGGTAATGAAGTCATTTACCCCCAGTTTGCTCCCCCCAAGTCACTTTTGTTTCCATCTCTGGGGCCTGAGGCAGTGAGGTGTCCTTGATTCCCAGGCCTGGAGAGGAATTGCTGTGTCTGACCAAAATGTGAAGACAGTAGCTCACACTGTTTATGGAGTTTTGAGTTATACACTAAAGAATTACAGGATTACAAATACATGAAAAATATAAAAGCTAAAAGTCCTAAGGCATCATGGACACCCACTACTGTCCCCAGCTCACACGGGCTGTGCCGACAGGCAGAGCCCAGCCAAGGGGGAGGAATGGGGAGAGATGCACCTGGACCTGGTTCTGGAAATGGTCCTTGTGCTCTCCCAGGGGAGCCTCACACACAGAGCCACCCCCTGCCACAGCTCCCTCTGGTCTCAGGATTTGGGAGGATGAGCTCCTGTATCCCATGTGTGAGGAAAACTCTGTCTGTGGGGGCACTGGGAGAAGCACAGGCAACGGGGGAGGATAAACCATCCCAACAACGGGCAGTGCATTCCCAGTGCCCCTGCTCCAACACCTACAGGATTCCCCAACTGCCCCCTCTCTCCTCTCCCTCCTCAACTCCACATCCCTGCACTCCCCACTAGGGTCAGAAGCTATTTTCCCTCCTCCTTCCCCTCTTTCTGGCGGTAAATCTTGCTGAATTCATGAAAAGACCCACAAAAGTTGAACACATTTCACACATAGCTGCCCATCTCTGGAGACCACTGGAGCGAGAGCAGGAGCTGCATCACGGGGTGCTCTGTGGCAGAGCCCCTGGGACCCCTCCTCCCCTTCCCCGGGGATGGGGCTGCTCTGCTGATGTGCTTGGCTGGGCATGAGAAGGTTCATTAGAGGTCTCCTTCAGGCCCTGGCCGTGGTGGAGGCAGCTCACCCCTCACTCGCTCTCCTCTGCATCTCCGGGGAGGGGTTCACCTCCTCTCAACACTTCCAGAGCCACCCCTGGTCCCCAGATGGAGGTGGACACCTCCCTGTCACCCACCCCAGCCCTGCAGCACCCTGGCAGTCTGTCCTGGGAAGGGGGATTCAGGATGGACAGCCTGAGTTTTTGTTGAAGTGCTGCAGCCACTTCCTGGCGAGGAGCTGTGGGATGCCTGCCCTCCTCCAGCTCCTGCCACGGGGTTTGCAGGGAATTGCCGCCACACCTCCCTCAGGAGGGGCTTTCCAGATCCTTTTGTCCCCCTCTGCACCCCTGGGTCCTGCTTGTCTGGTCCTCCCTGTGCTCTGCAAACCCCTCTGACACGATTATCCAGGTTTTCACCAGCTCTGCTCCCTGCTGGCACCACCTGGGTGGATTTCAGCTGTGCTCTGGGCCTGAGCTCTCCATCAAAAGGGAAGAGGTAACACATCACCTTGTCAACAGCCTGGGGTAGGCACAAGCACGAGGAACATTCAGCTGCTTAAAAGATGATTTCAGCAGATGGAAATGATTCTGCCCAGCTGCCCATCACTGCTGACCACAGCTCTCTGGGAAGCAGAGCTGACGCTGTGAATTTTGGGTGGGAACAGCAACATTTGCTCATAGTGGCAGTCAATGCTTTTCTTTTTGTGGTGCTGTTGCCTTATTGCCCCTGAATCCTGACCCCACCACAGAGCTACTCCCTGCTGGGTGCTGACAGAGTAGAGCTGGCACCAGGAGAAGGAATACTCTGGCTGGAATTGCAGCCTGGCCCCACCACTGTGTTCAAGACTCTTCTCCAAACACTATTTGTGCATGAAGAAATCTCCATTCTGATGTTTTGCCTGTTGGAGGCCTTAAATTGTTCCCTTTCACCGTTCACTCAAGAAATCCAAGTGGGATTTTCCCTTTCCAGGCACAAGAAGCATCCTGCTGATGGGGGAAGATACCTGGGTGTGATAATTGCTGCCCACATCTGCCTCAAGACTGCAAACCATGCAGTTGCTGGGATGGGGGTGTGGAGAAGGTTGCTGTGAGAGTCCTTCAGGTGCCTTCTCCAAAAACCAGGCCTCTCCCTGGAAAAGCACCCACTGGTGAAGGAAAGGGCTCTGAGTGACTATTCTTTCACCACACAAAAAACAAGCTGCAAAACCAAGCAAACTCTTGACCAACCATCTCACTCAATTAATCCCCACGGCTGCTGGACCAAAAGTAGCCAGGGGAGAGGAAAGCAGGATTACCATACCCCTTTGCAAAGGTTTGTTCCCTATGCAGGAAAGACCCCTGCTTCTCTCCCTCTCCAGCTTTGGAGGAATTGCCCACACAGGTTTTATTTGGTGTTCCCCACCTCTCTCCCTCATTTCAAATCCCTGGGATTGCCACACCTTCTGCTCTGGAAACAAAGCCATAAAAGAAATTGGAAGAGAAAGGAAAAGACAGCCCACTGATCCCCCAATTAGCACGGAGCACTTAAACAGTCAGAACTTTGCATTTTAATTGTAATCAGTTCAAACACAAAAAGCTGAAGTGACAAACCCCACAGCTAATTCCAGCTGATTAAATAACTCCCCTTCCCAGCACTTGTGTGTGTTTCTGGTTTAATTCCTGGCCTCTGGACATAGCCCCACTGATAAAGGCAGTGCTTTACTTTCGCTCTCCTCCATCCAAATCTGTTTGCTTCACTGAATCCTATTCCAGAGACATGTCTGCGCATCTGAGCTTTTTCCCCTTGTCTGGACCACGTCCTTGGGTGCCAGAGGTGTCCCCAACACGGAAGCTTTGTCCATCTCTGAAGTTAACTTAGGTCTTCAGGTCTGTTTTGTCAAATAATGAGTATCTCCAATTAGAGACATCCCACTGCAGCCCTGGGCCTGTGAGTTGCTGGCTGACTGCCTTCACTATGGAAATTTTTTCCTTTTCTCTAATAGAACTTCTTCTGTTGCAATTCTGCCTCCCATCCCCTTACTGTGAAAATTAATTAGGAGCGAATTAAATGAGAAAGGAACTACATGGACCCAAGAAGAGGTTTCAATCCTTTGTGAAAAGCAGGACACGCTGAAGAACCCCAGCTTGGAGCACAACAGACCCAAACCAAGCCACAAACCCAAACTTCCTGGGGACTGAACTCCAGGTCCAGGTGTGTGGAGCTACGTACACCAAGAGAGAAGATTCTCAAGAGGCAGCTGTCCCCACTCTTCCCACCCCCTGCACAATATAATGCCATCTTAAAACCCCTGTAAAAACAGTGACTTTCACCAGATCAGATTGCTCAGATCCTCATCCAGCCTGGCTGTGAACACTTCCAGGCATGTGGCATCCACAATTTCCCTGGCCAACAAGCTGTCACATCTGAGAGCAGGATCAAGGTGTGAACCTCTAATTGTGAGACTGGCAGTTCTTTTTGAAGGTCCTGACTGAGAAAGCTGGGACATGCACTGGGGAGAAAAAGGAGCTGTGAGAACGGTGTGAGGCCAGCACAGGGCCCTGAAACACATTTATTAAAGGAAACAGCAGAGAAGCAGGCAGGAGTCTGATGTGACATTACACAGGAAACTCCTCCTGAAGTGGAATCTGAGGGGCAGAATGCCTTGGACCCCAAAATGTTGCTTTGGGATAAACATGAGCCTGCACTGGAGGAGCTGGCTGTTGAAGGAGCCAGAGGACTGAGGGTTTGATGACCTCTCTGGTGCCCATTGTCCCTGTTCGTTCCGCACAGGAGCTGGAATGAAATGTCAAGTTGGTCTTTAGAGCTCAGAAGCAATGAGGTGTTGTGGCTGCTGCAGAAAGCTCACACAAGGATTTTCTTTGCTTATTGTTGCTTTGTAAATTAGTTCCTTTAATCAAAGTGCTCTTTACCAAAGAACAATTCTTGGAAGCAAAAGTACAAGTGGATGTGAGGGCTGTGCTCTCCCCTAGCACACATCCCTGTCTGGTGCTGCAGCTGAGGGAGAAGCAGGTTCCTGCTTCTTGCTCCTCAGGAAGACAAGGGATGCCCAGTGTCACCTCGGGTCTGCCACTTCCCATCCTGCAGGTGCTCAACACCCTCAGGAATAGGCCTGGCACAGTCAAATGCACACTTCCAGCACCTGCCGTTTCTGGATGTGGGGATATCTGGAACTCTTCTCATTTAGGACAATGTGCTCAAGGATATCAAAGCCCCAAACTGTGGGCAGTGCTGAACTTTCATTTCCTCCTGTAAGTAGGACTGTGCTCACAGAAACACTTTATTTTTTGTTAGTGGAAGTGAAGAAGCAATTCTCACAGAAGGGTGGGAGATGAGGAGTTATGGATTTACACTCATTCAGATATTTCGAACAGAAGGCTTAATTCTTTTTAGCCCTATAGGAAGAAAAGAAATGAAGAAACTCACAATAGCAGAGCAGTAAGTAGTCTCACAAAACTGGGGGCAGAAGGAAAAGTCCTGATCCCAGCACTGGTTCTGCAGCTGGTCACACTCAGCTCCCTCCTCTGCCCCAGAGGGCTGGAAGCAGCAGGTCCCACATCTCTGGGGTGGGCAAGGCACAGCAGGTTCTCCACCCCTGCCATTTCCATGGCTCTCCAGTTTCCATGAGTGACAGAATGGTCACAGGAGGCAGGGGCTGCATCCCCAGAGCAAGTTGTCCAGCAGCAGGTAGGGAATGGGTTTGACCCTGTGCCTAGGAAAGGACTGGGAAATGATAAGAGGCAGGCAGGCTCCCTACCCCCTTTGCTATTCCACTGGCTGCCTTTAGGGCCTTTTTGGTTGTAGTAGTTTGATGTTCAGGGAAATTCCTCACCTGTGGGTACATCATGAGACAATCCCGTGCACCTTGTGGAAAAGGTACTGGCCAGAGGAACTTGCTGATCGAGGAGGAAAGGAGAGCACCTGCACAGCTCTCCCCTTCTCCCTGCCACGTGCAGCAGGGGACCAGGGTGCTCAGGAAAAGGCCCCATTTCCTTCCCAGACCAGCTGGAGCCAGATCAGCACAGCTTATGCACACTTTCACTACAGTCCCTAAATCCAGGGGACAGCTCCTCAAGCCTCTCTGCCAAGGTCCCCAGAAAGAGCTGTTATCTACAAAGAGCTGACAGACAGACACTTGGCAATATTGATCCCTCAGCTGCTGACCAAGCAGGACAGGAGGCCCCTGGGCACAGCTGTGATGAGGAAATCAGGCATCCTCTGGCCATTGAAGGGAACCCACTCTGCTTGTTTCAGTCCCCTTCCTAGTCTCTTGAACTGTATTTGCAGCAATAAATCATTTAATTAAACAGCCTGAAAGGGGAAATAGAAACCCCAGTGCAGGCAATGGATTTCTAGGGATAGAAACCCAAATCCATTACTGGAGCTCACCATCCATTCATCTCCATTAGCAAATGTCTTTGCCTGCCATTCCAGGCCCTGGCTCCCCAGCTGCAGTGCCTGCAGGACCCGTGTGGGGCATTTAACACAGTTCCACTTCCCACCAGCTCCTGAGCAAGAAGGCAGCAGAGCTCACCAGTTTCCATATCACCCTGTGCAAACCTGAACTCTGAAGTTCTGGGTGCCACGGAGCGTGTTTACCTCACCCAGCAGCACAGGAATGAGCTCGTGGCTCAGCCCTGCAGCTGAAATGGGGAGAGCTGGGGCTGAGTTCACAAGAAGCTTTCACACCCTAAAGACACAAGAAAGCAAAGACAAATCTCCGTGGGCAAGTTTGGGGTGTGAGTACACCAATTGTACAATTTCAACACCAAAAGTGGTGTTGAAAAAATTGACAGAACATTAAACAAAACAAAGGTGTTCAACCTACCAAGGACTCTGGCTTCTGTGACCTGGTTGGCTGCCACTGGTAACAAGTTCTTCCAGCTTCAGTCTTACTCCTATCTATTTATTTTCTAAGTATAGCTAATAACTCTGCATGTCCTTCATTCCATCCATTCTCTCAGGAGCCTTTTTCCCCTCTCATTTTTATTTCTGCTCTGTACTTTGCCTTTGTACAATGCTTCCATCCTGTCTTCTCTGTTTGCCTTCTGGCTGAAACACTTATCCAGCTGAGGTTTCCCCCTCCTAAGACTTTCCCATCCTCCTGGAAAGCTTACAGAAGTGCTGAGGCTGCAAGCTCTGTCCCTCTCAGGAAGATGCATGGAGCAGGTGGGGTTGCTGTCCTGGGACTGTGGGCTGCTCTCAGGTTAATTTGTGAAATTACCTTCAGACTCAGCAGATGCTGGGGCTGTTAGTACTTCAAGAGAGAAGAAAAATGCTGATGGGAACAGCTGCCTCTATGATTTATAAGCCCTACAAGAACATCCAGTTAGCTCTGGAGGGAGCTGCATATGGAAGGGGATTTTCTTGTGAATGACCTTCTTTAAGAAGAGGTACCAGGCACAGATTTGAGGGGAAATTGCAAGACTCCCTCAGTGGTGAGAATTTCATCCTCCTCCTGCCTGTCTGCACATCAATCCCCTCCCTTCCATAAGGAATGCCGATGAAGTGCGGATCTAATTTTCCCAATCCTCTCCTGTAAGACACAGACCACTCATCTCTAAGGTCTGTAAAGATGCTTTTCACTATCCCAGCACCTCAACATGAACTGGGAACTTTGTGTAGTGGCAAGTAGGACAATGTGTGTGCAAATGTGTAGGGAGGTGAGGTGATGGTGGAACATCCTCTTCTGTTTGATCATAGAATCCCAGGATGGGTTGTGTTGGAAGGGACCATCTTGTTCCACTTCCTGCCACAGGCAGGGACACCTTCCACTGTCCCAGGTTGCTCCAAGCCCTGTCCAGCCTGGCCTTGGACACTTCTAGGGATCCAGGGTCAGCCACAGCTCCTCTGGGTAACCTATGCCAGGGCCTCACTGCCCTCACGGAGAAGAATTTCCTAAAGTTTAAAGTTTAAATCCATTATCCTTCCTGACACTCTCCTGTGGACATCCCTTTCACACAATTAGGGTGACCTAAGGTGCACAGCAGCTTCTGACAGTGCCCCATTGACTCACATTGTCTCATGGGTGATGGGAGTTTCTCCCTAATTTGCCCAGCAGATACCTTCTCCTGCCTCCAAGGAATCCAGTGCTTGCCACCACTCCATGTGGACAGTAAATAATGTTGTCTCATTGGGATGACAATCCTACCTCCTCTTTTTGAGCTGTTACGAGAGCAAACTCTTCCTTCCAGCAGGAGTCTGTGTACCCTCCCCACTAAGACCATAAATGCTCTGATTGTGCCATGCTCCAGTGGAATAGGATCTGCACCAGGGGATCTGCAGACCTGAACTCTACATTTCTGTTTTTTTCTGTTATACCATCCTTGGGTGGTCACTCCTGCTCTGCTCATGCCTGTCCCGAGGCATTCACATGCTCCAGGAATGTGAATCATCTTCCCTGTTTCATAACGTGAAGCCAGGTGGAAACTTTATCCAACAAAAACGTGGGAATGAGCAGCCCTGTACCTCTGTGCCACCCTTGCTTGTACTGCATTAATTACACTTTTTTCCTTTGTCCAACAAAGCTGGTCAGAAATGTGAGAGAATCCAAGAGGAGACAGTTATATTCTTCTGTGGGGATTTGGGGGTGGACACTTATATTTATGTTGCAGGGAAAGGGACCTCAGGAGGTTTTGGACTAGGTACAGGAAACTGTTAGACACGAATATTCAATAATCATGAGGTTTTTGCCGTTGTGCTTCTCCAAAATCTTGTTTTTGACTTGAAACCTATTACCTCAGTAATAATAATTTAATGACAGATTCTTTTAATTTATCTTCTGGTAGCATGCTCCAGCAGTTGCATTTGTGAGAGTTGTCTCCATGACAGAAACTCACGTTTTGTTTTTAAATGCAAACACAGCCCTGAATATATTCCCATGAATCTAAGAACATGCCGTTGTGGGTTTTTTTTTTTGAAGAAGGACTTAGAACTAGGCTCATGATTAATTCACTAAATTAAATTAAACCAGTTGGCAACTCTGATTTAAAACTGCCTCATTTTCACCCATCTGACTTCAAAATGGCAGAATGGATTTTTCTCAAAAAAAAAATAAAATTAAAAAAAAAGAATTCGCCTTGGGAAAAGGAATAAAAATATGAATTAGTAATAGCATTTGTGTACCCTCCAGCGTTAAGCAGAAGAACCACCTTGCCAGCAGGTGCACAGCAGGTGAGGGATGTCTTCGCCAGCCCACGGTGGTGTCCAGGTGCAGAGCTGAGATGCCACAGCAGCTCCTGCCCCGGCAGGAGCGTGGTCAGTGCTGCTCAGCACGGTGCTGACCCCCTGCCCTGCCCTGCCCTGCAGACAAACTCCACCTGCAGCACAGCCTTTAAACTCAGAATTTGGCCGAGCCCGGCAGCGGCTCCGGCTGTACGGGCGCAGCACCCCGGGGAGGGTGCGCCTGTCTCCCCACGGCAGCGGGGAGAGGAATCCAGCTGAAAACGCGCTCATCCTTCCCCAGCAAACCCACGGAGCGCAGCGTGCGCAGCGCCAGGCTGCGGGTGGGTGAGGATGGCTCTGCCCCGCGGGATCAGGCCTTGGGCCCTGGGCCCTGCCCGAGCTCCGCGCCATGGCTCGCGCCGCCGAGGCGCTGGATTTTGTGCACGCGCAGAGCTCTTCCCTCCTCAGGGCTTGTGCAGCACGGATTTTGGACGTGGCGGATGAGGAGCAATCTCGTGTCTGCCTTGTCTGCTGGTAGTTCTTATTTCAGTGGCTTGCACTTTCTGGTTTTGCGCGTTTTCCCACACCTCTCACCTCGGAAAGTGCTGCAGATGAACTCTTCTGCTGTCCCACAAGTGCAAGGACAGGGGAAAGGGGTGGGTGGATCTTTTTTCCACAGACTATAGGATCCTGGCTGATAGGATCCTTCCTTGACAAGGATCTTCCTTGGCTAGGATACCTTCCTTGACAAGGTATAATGAGCTTTAGGGAGCTCTTCTAAATCCTGGCCTAGGACCTGCCCTGTAAATACACAACGCACAAGTGAGAGTAATATTTCACATATAGCCTATAGAGGTGAAGTTTTGATCCTAGAGCTGAGATGACCATACAAAACCACTGACATAAATCACATTTTTAACCAGGAACTTCTCTGGAAACTCTTTTTCCAGCTACAGACTTTGTTATTATAATTTGTGCCTCCATTGTTGCAAGGCCAGACTCCTTCCCTGTGCTCAGTGTGGTGTCAAGACTTACACAAGCCCATTTCCCAAGGCCAGTGCAGCCCCTGACAGGATGCTTGTCAGCAATATCTGTTGTGGAGTTGTTTGTCCCTGAGCACATTAACTTTGTATGAGGCAGAGTTTTAGGGGATTTTGGCCACATTTTTGAGGTATTAATGCTTCAGTTTGATGGAGAAGGAGCCTTCCTGCCTTCAGCACACATACCCTGGGATGCTGAGTGTGTTTGGAGCCCCGTGCCCAAACACACCCTGGAGCCATGGAAAAGCCCTGTCTTCCCCCACAGCCTTTTAGTATGAGAATTGGAATATCAGAGCTGGCTTTTGGAAGGCAATGTGGCTGTTTCTGTGACTGCATAGCTCTGTTTGAGGGAAAAATTCCACGAGTGGGATTGGAGGTGAAGTCCTCTGGCTGATCCTGCATTTCCCCCGGGTGGCAGGCGCACGTGGAACTGTTAATATTTAAACTGTTGACACAGTGCCCGGTGGAAGCAGCTGCTTCAGCACCACCCTCCTGTGGAGAAATCGATTGTCTGGGGGAAAGCTGCAGGATCCAAACCAAACCGCCGGCACGGAATGCCCAGGCTCCCCCAGACCAGGCACTGGGGCTGCAGCTGGGTCCAGTTGGTGATTTCTGCTCTCCATGCTGAGAGTGGCTTGCAAGGACTTCACAGCACAGAGTCTGTCAGATGAAACTTCACAAGACAACTGGCTGGAAAATGTTTGCTGTTCTTTTTTTTTTCCTCCAAAAATCTGCATTCTGTCAAAAAACCTGCAAAAAAATATCAAGTTGTGATGATTCAAATGAAATGCTCTTCAGCTGCATTGAAATAACAGATTTTATTTCATTTAGGTTTTAGTACCAGCTCCGCTCCCAATTTGTCTCTTTCTAAATTTCCATTCTTTTGCCTTTGCCTGCCTGAAATTAAACAATGAAAATGGTGTTGATACAGATAAAACCATAATTTATTCTTGAAAACAAAATGCTCCAAAGACATACCAACAAAAATGGAATCTTTTTGACATTGAAGATTTCAGATGCATTAAAGATAATCACTTTGAAATTTCCCTTTCTTTTTAGAACCTCTAGTCTCTCCAATATTAAAGAGGCCTTGTATTTGCTTTAATACATGGTAGGTGGCAGAGCGATGCAATTAAACTCTGCCTTGTTGCTCCCTTCCAAACTTTTGGAGGTTGATCTGCAGTGGCATTTCCTGAAAATGGAGTTAGGAGAGTTTGGACTGACATTTTTCCATACTGTTATACAAAGTGATCTTGAGGATTTCTTCATTCCAGCCTCAAGAGGATTTCCAGGATAAACCAGTCTGAATATGCTTTAATGTTTTACAAACTCTGCACGTCACTTTGGATATTATTATTGTGCAACTTAAATGCCCAGACCATTGAAAAGTCAGAGGAACTTGGATGCTTTAATCACTTAAGAACCTGTAAAATGTGGACTCTATCACTGTTTAAATATTCAATAAGTTTCCTAGCACCATTAATGATCATTAATAATTGCCTTTTGTTGTTTCTGTTGGGGGAGTACAGCCTCTTTAGCTTTAATCTATACTTTTGGGGAGGATGAGACCTTCAAGAGTTTGGACACAAGACTGAGGACCAGACGTCCAAGTCCCGTGTCTGGCTTCAAATAACTTCACCTTCGAGCAAACATAGAGTCAGTGCTTCCAGCTGATCCCATATTTGCTTAAAGCTGAAGTTTTACAGGGAGGAAAGAGGCAAGAAGAGAGGGCAGTGATGCTCCCAGGACTTCCCCACTGCTGGGGCTGCAGCTGCAGCCTCTGAGCTCAGCAGGGCTTCGGGGCTTTTAGAGACAAGAACTGTCCTAATGGCTGGTGAGGAGAGAGAAAAGTTGAATTGGCGTATTTGAAGAAAAGAAGAAAATGGTTTTGTGTTATATATAAGACTTCAGTGAAAGAAAATAAAGTCCAAAGACAATAAAAAATAAGCCTTCATCCCCATTACCTGCGAAATATCAAGAGTTTTTTTGCTGAGTGGGTGGTGACTTCAGCCAGTGCTGGGGAGAGGAACCAGGACTGGATTTCACACGCTGAGTGCTGAATGCAGGTCCCAGCACGATTTTTGTCCCTGACTTTCCATCCAGCAGCCACACTGATCCCAGTGGCTGTAGGTGCCAGCTGGGAAGAGCTCTGGACCCTGGGATGCCCAGCTAGAGCCTGTCAGGCACTGTAAATATTCCCGTTTGCCTGCCAGAGTGTGGGGCAGGCAGCACCTCCCTGCTTCAGGGTGGCCCCGTCAGTAGCGAGCGCACTCCCAGCATCCCAGCAGCACCCTGTCACTGCTAGTTCTGGATTTCTAACCCTTACATTTCTGCTCACAGAAATGCAGAGCCACAGAGGCGTGGAGCAGACTGAGCTGGAGAACAGAGCCTGCGTGGGGAATGGATTTGGGGCTGGTAATACGACTTTGCTACCCCTGGGGAAGTGGGGATTCAAGGCCAGCTCCCTCCCTTTACTGCCTTCATCACCGACCACAGTCCCACCCCTGCCAGCATCCCCCATGTCCCCACAGTCCCTCCATGGGTGACACCTCAGCTCAGCAGAGTCCCCCGCCCCCCTGGCTGGACAGGCAGCCTGACTTGAACAGCCAAAGACCTCTAGATGGGCTTTTAAACTTCCGAAAATAAATTTGGGAGCTCAAGTCTGGTCATTAAATACCTCCATATCTTGCTGGAAGTGCATCAGTCATTTCTGAAAATGGTCCTCTCTGGTTCCCTTTTGTTCAGCATGGCAAAGCCTACAAGGGCTTGAATATTTCACTTGCTTTTGGAAATAGGACTGAAGAGCCCTCAAAAATGATGAATTTCTGATCTTTGTTCCTATGAGTTAGGGTAAGTCACTCACCTTGTGGTGGAGAAACAAGATTGGGAATTTATTCTGATTTTCCCCTCTGCTCTAGGCATTGCCATGGAGCTTGAGCACATTCCAGCTCTTGGTTCAATTGGGAAAAGGAATAAAAATTCCTTTTCAGAATTGAAACAGCAGAACACTTGGAAATGCAGAAAACTTTGCTTAGGTCTTAGCAAAGTCCTTTGGACGCACCTTTCAGATGGCGCTGACACAGCTGTGTTTAAAGCTCAGGACAAGTCTGAGTCCTCTCTATGGCAAGGCACAGTCTTGGCCTAAAGACAGTGCCTTGAAAATGGAAACACGGAGAACATTCAGACCAGCAGAGAAGGAGTTGATTGTTTCACCTCCAAAGGCTGTATTTTATAAGTGTTGCTTTTGTTCTGGGTAGGAAAAAGAAGCGCCAACCCAAAAGCCCAAGAAAGATTCCTAACCAGTTAATAACCAACAGTGTTCAAGTACATTTATGTCCACATACAGCATTTGTTAAAAAAGAAATATTTTTTTTGTGTTTTAACACCTTTTTTCAAAAAAAAAAAAAGAAAAAAAAGAAAAAAGAGAGAGTAAATTAATGTAATAAATTAATGTACACTTTACATTATTTTGGCACTGGTATGGACCATTTTTAAAAACATTTGCTGTTAGTATTTATCATGTTTGTACAAAATTGTAAACTATTTTCAAGTTTGTTGTTTTTTTTCACTTTTGTTCATCATCACCTTTCAAAAACTGTCACTACAGGAATGGAAACACCCCAAACAAAACCCCAAAAGAAAATCAAGGCAGCTCTCCTTGCCTCTTCCTAACCCTTCCCCCTGCCCTCCTGCCCACTGTCCCTAAAAGAAAGTGAAGGAGACAGTTTTTGAAAGCACCTGGCAGCAATTGGTGACCACGTCCTCCCCAGAGCCCTCCTGGCTGCCGTGGGCTCCCATGGACACAGCAGAAAGTTCCACCCACCAGTCACACCTTCCCACCTTTAGAGTAGACAAAGATGGCTCTTTAGGTCATTTTATTTTATTTCTTTGTTGTTTTTTTCCCTTTTTTTGGTTGTTTTCTTTTTTTTTTTTTTACAAAAATTTCTACATCTAAATCACTTTGCTAGAAACATTCTTTTTCTTTCCTTTTTTTTCTTTTTTTTTTTTTTTACATTAGTTAAAGCAGAATCTGCTTTTGTGAAAAAAGACGAGGATCAAGGTCTTATTTCATGCAGAAAATGCAAATTAAAGATCATAAAAATGGGTGGTTTGTTCTGGGTTAGTTTTTTTCCTTTTTTTTTTTTTTTTGTTTTGTTTTTTTATAACGCTGTACAGGATGCAATGCAGCCACTCAGAGTATGTTAAGATGGTTCACAGCAGTCCCTTTGATAGCACACATTGACACTGACATTGATCTTCCTGTCCTCTTGTCACTGTTGTTCAGCTGTTTGGATTTCAGGCCACATCAATTGTCCCCAGTCAGAGAAGACGCCGTGGCTTCTTCGTCTTTGGGAGGGAGATGGATGGGTGCAGCTTGAGAGGATGAGCCAGAAATGGAACAGATTTTCCCCGGGAAGGATGCCCCAGCCTTGTTTTCATATCTTTTTTGGTGCAACATCCCTGTAGCGAGCACCCCGTGAAAGGGCGTTTGCCCCCCAGGAGCCCGGTTCTCTTTTGGAAGGGGATGGGATTTCACACAAAGACACAACATTATGACGTGCCAGGCAGTAGAAAAAGAAAATAAAAGCAAAACAACCCACCCCACAGACCTGACCAGAGCCCTGCCACCAGGGTCATATGTATTTGCCAGAGGTTGGGATATTTCTGGGTAATTCCTGAGGCCTTCCTTAATCCTCAGTTTTTCCGTTTTCTCCTCTAGCACTTAGCTACTCATCTTCCCAGTTATTAGAAACCCTTCTCTGTGACAACTGCTGAATCTTTCTAGGGGTTTGCTCACTCAGAATCTTCCCTTCTGGCCTGCCAAGCACATTGGCCCCAGCCCAGTGAAGCTGTCAGATCCAGGCAGGATTTCAAGGAAATGTGCAGTTGTCAGGTCTGCTCCTGTGCTCAGATTTGAGCAAGACATGGGGCTTTGCTGGGCTGGGACTGTGTGGGTTTAATCTCTGCTTTGCCCATCCCTTTCTTGCTTCAGTGCAAGTGAAATGGGAGGGAAAGGTTTCCAATTCCCTTGCTAACCTTGCTAGCCTTGGCAGGGGCTGAAACTCAGGGTTTTGTGCCCAGTCTCTGCTTGTGAAGGGCTCTGGGACACATCTTCTGTCTCTCTGCCTCAAAAGTCAAAGGCCCACAAGGGTGACAAGACCTCTAACAAAAGCCTGAAAGCTGTGCTACCAGAAAACCTAGCAGCCACCGTGGGTCCCCAGCTGTCCATGAGGCAGGTAGCACAGGGGTCCCCAGACTTTCAGGTTCTGTGGGACACTGTTTCTGGAGAAAAGAGGTTAAAGCATCAGCAGTTGTGGCGGCACCAGCTCTCTCACGAGGTGCACGTCGTCCTTGGGCTCCCACCTGACACGCTGTGCACCAGGAGTCACCAGTTTGCCCCTGCACTGGGACCCTCTGGTCTCGCTGGGAGTGCCCATTGCCTTGGCAGGGCTTGGTGCTGCTCCAGCAGCGCCAGGGGATGGTGGTGAGAGAGCAAAGCCCAGTCAAATGCACCATCCCCTGCAGGTGAAATGAGAGGACTCCCTTAAGGCCAGAGTCAAGACAAGCAAGTTCATCCCAGCGTGGAGCAGAGCATCTGTCAGTGCAGAGGCAGTGCCAGCTCCCTTCTCTGCAGGCGAGAGACCAGCCACAGAGAGAAGAGCCTCTGCTGACCTGAGACAGGCTGCTCCTGGTGCTGGAAACCCAGCCACTGCCCCTGCCTGAGTCCCCGGGGGGCATCAGCACCACAACAAAGGTAAGCACAGTTTCCTTCCATTCTGGCCTGGTTCTCCCAGCCCATGGAGGCCCAAACCCTCCCCGCCAGGCTCATCAGCACCAGGCTGGGCACCACGAGCCACATGATGGCACATCCAGCAAAGCACAGGGTGGTCAGGGCGTGTCCAGAGGGCTGGGAAAGCCAAGGGAAAGATCTTTGGTCTTTGTGCCTGGACACTGTCCGTCAGACACCCAGCAAGGTTCCCAAGAAAACCAAAAAACATGGACCCAGCATCTAATTAAGTAAAACAATTAACTCTGGTGCTTCCCCACATCAGAGCACTGAGAGCTGGGAGGCATTAGGCTTCACAGAAGACAAACCAACACAGATCCACTGTTTAAAACACATACTGGAATAAAAATAATCATCCCCTTCAAAAAAATAACGTTACTCACCACTATACTGTTTCATCCTTTCTGGGGGAAAAGTCTGCCAGCATAAATGCCAAGCTCAGCCTGTGCAAATGATAAAATGTGCATCCCTGGATCATAAATGGGTCTATCACGTCTCCTCTCCTCACTTTGTCCAACACATATTCAGTATTATTCAGTGAGTGTTTTCTGCCCCTGGCACTGGCAAGTTCTGGCTATTTAGATGGGAGCAGATAGCCCATGGCACGGAGCTGGGGAGGGGAGCTTTGGGGTGCTGTGTGTCCATTGTCTCCAGAGGTGTGTGGTGACACTCCCAGGTTCTGGGGGCAAGGGGCTGCACTCTGTGGCGGAGCACAGTGCAGTGCAGGAGCTGCTGCTCACACAGCTGCCCAATGTTTTGTCTCAGCAAAGCACCTGCCTTGGCTCCCCACCCGTCCTGGTGGCCTGGTCAGCAGCAGAAAGGGCTGATGGGGGGCTCTGGGGCTGCCCCACACTGATGCACTCCTTTCTGCTGAAGAATGGGTTTTCCTAAGAGGATTGAGAGTCCCCTTAGGTCTGCCTTCCACATAAAGTGTTGGTTTGCTTTGTTTTTTTTTTACTTTTAGTCTTGCTGCAATAACACAAACAACAGGACATTTATTGGCCCCACTGCAGAGAAGCCACGCTTCTACCCCGTGGAGGCAAGACTGTCCTCTGCTTTTCCAAAGCACTAAACACAAGACAGGCAATTCCAGTTCAGGCTCCCACTGCCTTTACTCCATCTGCATTACCCCACTGATCCAAGTGGCAGCTGACACCATCCTCCCCTCCTCACTACATCTCAAGCTACAGTAAGGCATGATGCAGGCTGGCTCTGGAAAGAGACCCTGTGCACAAAGGATTGGGATTTAGCACACAGCCTCCTCCTGCTGGCCTCAGGGGTGGTGGGATCAAGCACTGAAAAGTTACTTACATACCATCACTTCCACCTCTCCTGCCCACCTCTTCTGTGCTGCGCTCGGAGGTGGATCAGGGAGCCAGCCCCAGGGTCACCATCCCAGCACCTCTGTGCAGGCACAGGCACAGGTCTGCCCTTCAATCCTGTGGGAAGAGTCTGGGGAAATGGTTATCGTAGCCTGAAGGTCAGTGCTTCTTTATTATACTTATCACCTTTCAGCTGTTCTTTACTTCTGAATGTACAGAACCATTTTTATTTGGTTTACATCAAGACATTAGAAATCAAACAACNCCTTCCACCCTCCCTCCTCCCTCCCAGCATCTGCATTAGGTCCTGCTTCCAACACATTTGTTTCACGTCTCTCACCCAAACCGTGCCCCCATCCCAACTTTCACATCTACTGTAAAGACATCCCACCCTGCTTGGTAAGCCCAGTCTCCTCTCCAAGAAAGCATTTGGTAACCAGCAGGACGTTTCTTGCCTTGTTGTCTCTGGTCTGACACCAGGGCAGGGCTCAGCTGTGCCCCAGCCTGGCACAGCGGTCACTCCCCTGCACATCTCAGCCCAGCTCCTGCAACTTTGTCTGGATGCAACTGATTGTCCCTGCCCCCAGGGACTGAACTCTGCTGGTGGCCATGCACCCTGAGTCTCCCTCTTTTCCCTGTTCCTGACCTCCCTGTCCCCCAGAGAGGACAGGCTTTGCCCACCAGGGACTGTTGCCATGGCTGGGCTTCCTGGACTGCTGCCTGCAGCTGTACCCAGCCTGCCTGACTCAGGGATGTCCCCAGTGCTCCAGTCTCTGCAAACCTTCATATTGCACACGTATTTTCAAAAGCTCTCTCCTATTTGCTCTGCTTCTGAAGTTAAAGCTCTCTCCCACCAACCACCTTTTACTCAACCCATCCTCTCCATCAGGATTCCACCACCTTCCCTAAAGCCACTGTCCTTTGGTCTGCAGCTCCAGAGGCTTCTCTTCTGTCTGAAAACAGCTCAGAGATTTAAACCCCTTCCTCCTCCCCGCAGTAAAGAAACAAAACCAGCTCCCTTCCCCACTCCTTATCTCCTCCTGCCAGACCCTCTGGAGCAGATCTGGTCAAACAGACTGGCCAGACCAGTTCCCTTCCTGGCTCTGTTTCTGGGAAGTGGATGTGCTGTCCATTGGACAGAGGAAGTGCCAAGCCTTGGCAGGTTCCCTACTTATTTGCAAGACATAAGCTGCTGGCGTGGTGTCAGATGTGCATGCAAGAAAGTTGGATGCCAGTTAAAACCTACAGTCCTGTTTGTTTCATGCACTGTGAACTTATCCTATATACACTACTGGCTGGTTTATGCTCGAAGACATGAATTTAAAGGTTTACGTCTTCCTTTTACCTTAGCAACCAAAGCTTTTCTGTCACCCATGGAATAGCAGGGGTTTGCTAGCAGGACTCGTTTCTCTCTTCTGCACTTCCTCTCCTTGTCTTTTCATTTCTCAATACTCAAGGTGAACGGGGGATAGGAAGGGAACAGGCAGAATTACAGTCCCAAGGTCCCAGTCACTAAAGGTCCCTGAGTGACAGCACTATACAGTGTCAGAAAATGAAGCAATAGAAATTTGTTGGCCATGTATGTCCTGAGAGAGATTTCATTTCTATTTCTGTTCCTCCTTCTCCTCTTCCACATGCCTTCCTCAGGCTGTTACACATTTAAAAGGTGCAAAACATTCTCCCCCAGCCTGGCTCCTTCAGCCTGGAACACCCCTCATGTTCAAATGCTAAAAAGCACAACCCACCAAGCAGCAATCCTGCCCAAACTGCCAAAAAACCAAGCCCTGAGCACTGCCTTCTGCACCACTGCAGCAAAAGTTGGAAGCAGCTCCACTTTGGAAAAGCACTCACAACCCTTCCCTCCCCCATTCCCCTTAGTGAAGAAGAGGAGGGCAGCAGTGGGCACGCAAGATGCAGTGTGGGAATCCCCTCCACCTTTCTGGTAACACTCATGCTTGTGATGGCTTGAAACCTCTGAGCCTTGAGTATCAGTAAAATGCCTTGTTTTTCTTTCACTGTGTCCTTTCTGGATCGCTGGACCTTGAAACAAGACAGGGCTTTGTTGCCCTCCTCAGGGGTGGGCACAGACAGCTGTGGAGGGGGGACACAGAGGCCCCACCTCACTTTGAGAGGAGAGCATTCCTAAAGGCCTTCAGCATCCTTCCCTCACATTTCGTACTCCTCATCCCACTCCATGGACACTCTTGCTCTCCAGTACTCTGCCCCTTCACCGGCAAGTGTAAGGCAGCTCCTGAACTGGGACCAGTCCTGACCACACACTCTTTGGCAAAGGTTATTGTGTCGAACCCAAAAGTCCAGGAGTCTGGATGTACTGACTCTGTGAGCAACACTGACCTGATAACACCAAGTTAGAAACGTTCAAAGAGAGAAACTAGGATGACTCCTGATAAGAAAGAGAACCCAGCCAACAGAGAACCGAGGCCACAGCACAGGAGTCTGGCTCCCAGTCCCAGCAGGTGAAGAAATCTGCTAAGCAGAGCTTTTTTCCCTGGAAAGCTTTTGGATTGTCACTGGGCTCAATCCTGGATTGAAGCCTCAAATATTAAACACAGCCCCCCATGCCTGAGCTCCAGTTTCTGGAGGCTGTGCCTGCAGGGCACTGGTCGCTCAGGAGCCCCCTGTGTGGGGCAGAGCACCCGAGGAGCAAAGAGCATCCGTGGGGCTTGCATCACCTGTGTGCTGCTGCCCCTGCCAGCCCTTGGGGCCAGCCCAGAGAGCTCTCAGGTGCCCAACTCATGCCATACATTTGTCAGGCTTTTACTACAACTATCAGGTTACTGGAGTTCCTGAGTTATCTCCCTCAGCTTCAGAATTTCTTACTACGCAGCGATTTGTTTTCCCTCCAGTTTTAATAGGCTTCTTATAACTGCCTCTTTTTCTCCCCACTTTTATCGTTCTGACCACCCTTTACATTGCAATCACATATATAAACGGTAAATTTTTAGATATATTGTTTAATCATCAGTCAGCTGGTTAGACTCCTTTTGAAAAGTGGACCTGCTGATAGGCAGTCTCCAGGTGGGAACTGCAGCCATGGCATGCTCAAATCCACTGACACTTTACTGCTGCTGTCAAAAACACAACTGTGTGACTTCCATTAAAGCATTTAAAAGATATTTCTGAATAGAATCACACTAGAAAGCCTAACTTTCTCCATTGGCCAAGCTTTAAATTCCTGCATATCAGGTAGACAGAACTACCTGATCCTCCAGCCACTCTCCAGACTCTTATTCCTATACAGACTCATATAGACCATGAACTGCAGCAGTTTGGGGAAAACCCACCCCCAACAGCATTGCTCTTGGATGGGGAAACCAGCAGGAGACTGTTCTGCTGGGCAAGGGAGAATCTAAGTCTGATTTAAAAACTGTGCTAAAACCTTGGTGAGTCCAGGGAGGCCTGGACCAAACATGTGCATGCATGAACATGAGAGAGGGAGACAGGCACAGGGGGAAGGGGGGATGCTCTACTCTTATGCTTCAGATTCTGCATAAGACACATTACTGATATAAAAATAACAATAATTACTCTGATGAGGCCTGATCCTGCTTCAGCCAAGTCCAGGAAAATCTTTCCCTGACTTGGGTTACTAGGTCAGGCCTGTAGTGATTCACATTTTCGTAGTACTGTACAGACATAAATTAGTGAATGAAAGATGTACATCAGGGTAATCTGAAAAACAGGAGTTTCCCTGGTCTCAGAGGATCACTCTGCTCTCCCAAGCAACGGGAATCAAGGAAAAGGGCGGAGAATTCTAGTAGGAAAATAAAAGGATGGTTGGATAAAGGGCAATGTGGGTATCCGTGGGTCTGTCAGGGAAAAACTTTAGCAGGTAAGAACAAGGTTCTCATCATTACTCCAGGAATGGCAGAATGACCCTAAGGTTAAAGTTTTGCACTTGTGAATTTAACATTTTCATGGCTTTTATTAATATTATATGGGAGATTATCAATCATCAGTGATTGCCAAAGTGGCCAATAATTCAGTGACTTTCCTGAAAGTCACTGGCTCCTTTGGAAAAGTCTGACCTTGCTGTCCAAGGCCAAGTTCCCCTCCTGTACTTTCCTCAGGAATGCCTGAGGAAGCTGCTGGAGACTCAGGAGCAAGTCCAAGCTTTTCCACAAGCACCAAGCTCAGCATTTTCACTGCAACCTTCACCCTGCCCAGCCTTTGGAGACCATCATCCTCCAGCAGGAGGATCTCCATGGAACTCTACCTCACCCTCAGCTTCATCATCTGCAAGGAAGGGCACAGGGTGCTTTTTTCTACACTCTGTATATCTTAACAGATGTAAAGCAAGGCCTGGTAGAAGCAGCACAGAGCAGAGGCTGCCAGTCCACCATTTGCTCCCAAACTTCTTAGGAAAGGGGATCATTATCATTTCCCTATTTTTTTCATCCTGAAACATAACGAAGTTAAACAACATCCAGCCTTCCCTGCACTTTGATGCAGGCTGTGGTCACTCAGAGGGCTGGAGTGTGGATCCATTGTCTGGCATAAGGGACAGGGAAAGGGGGAAAGGGCTGAAATTTTAGAGTCCTGCAACTGCTTTTCTCTCTCCAGACTCAGTAAGGAAGATGCAGGGTGGGAATAACTAGGAACAACCCCTCCTCTGAGGACTGAATCAGCTTAATCTCCTCGAGATCAGATGCCAGCAGTGAACAGCAGCACTGCCCTGTTGCTGATCCCCCAATCCCTCTCTTCCCTCAGCAAGTGCCAATTTGCACACTCTGCCTCCCCAGCTCTGCCTCCGGAGCTGGGACCCCGGCCTCCAACCTGGTGAAGCTGCAATGAGCAAACAAACCCCTGCTATTCCCCCCGCCCAAAACACACTGCCAGTCAGTTAAATGTCATCTGTGTTCTCTTTCTACAAAAGATATTACAAAACCCCCCTCCCCAGCCCCCCTCCCCTGAAAACATGCTTGCACACGCACACCCATGGACACACCTGCCCACACACACGCACACAGATGCTCCACACACGCA
Organism: Tichodroma muraria; assembly: GCA_013390105.1. NCBI lineage: Eukaryota > Metazoa > Chordata > Aves > Passeriformes > Sittidae > Tichodroma > Tichodroma muraria. The sequence continues at coordinate 1,587 of WAAG01062930.1, read as the reverse complement.
CATTCACGCAGGAAAAACAGCTTGCAAACTCCTGAAGGTGGAAAAAGGCATCTTGCAAATGTGCCTCGGTTTTGATAAGTTCCCTCCTGCCCCCCTCCCACAAACCCCACATTGCCCCTTCCCTCCCAAATAATTGCCTCGTCCTCCCCTCCCTTCCCAGCTCTTCCAAAATAAATATTCTTTTTATTTGTTGGTTTAAAAGATTCTTTTAGGCTTGTAAGCAAGAGAGAGGGAGAGAGAGAAAAAGAAAAGAAAAATCTCATAGCGTGAGAATGAAACCCCATCATCTCATGAATCCATGAAAGAATAAACATGAAGGGGTTGATAGCAGTCACAGAAGAAAGATTAAAAAATATATAATAAGACTGAAAAGTGAAAGATGAAATTCAGTAGTGAAATGGAAGTGAGGATAGAGCATTAGTGAGCACAGCCAAAGATAACCTATCACCCCCACCAGTTTTTGACTCAATTTCTTTAAATCTCCCCCCTCTTTTTTTTTTAACTTTTCTTGGGTTTGGGGTTTTTTTGTGTGTTTTTTCTCTTTTTTCTGTCTTTTTTTTTCTTATTTTTTCCTTTCTTTTTTGTTTTTTTGTTGGTTTTGTTTGGTTTTTTTTTTTAAACAATGGTTTAAGTCCTTCAGCAGGAAACCAAAATCAAGACAAACACATCCCTCCCTGAAACCAAACCCCCTCCCCTACCTTTCTCTCCCTTTACCCCACCCCACACTCCGTGGTTCTACATGTGCTGAAAAGAGAAGAGTAAGCTTAGAATAAATCTAATGAACCATAGGAATAAATGACAATGATAGTAAAGAGTAAAACCCAAACCCAAAAGACCACAACACTCCTGTGTTGTCATTGTCTGAGTGTCTGTCCCTATCATCTCTCTCGGAGGCCGCAGGCATCAATTTACATAGTACAACCAGTAAACAAGGTTGAAGAATCCAAAAGTGATTGGAAAAATGATCCGTGACCACTTGTCAATGGTGCTGACATCTGTCAGGTCTGGGATTTTGAGCTTCAGCTTGGACGACCGCCGGCGCAGGCGGCAGTTGGCGCGGTTGCGGGCGGCGGCGTGGTGGGTCAGCGGGACGTGGCGGTCCAGGGTCGGGTGGTGGCCAAAGCCATCCCGAGAGGCCAGCGGCTTGCGGAACTGGATTCCTGAGCCTTCGAAGGACATGACAGAGTTTCGAGAGTCGCCCACGCTGCTCATCATGTCCGTGGCCAGCAGCTCGTTGTTCATCTCCAGCGTGCTGAGGAGGATGTTACCGTACGGGTCAACCTGGAACGGGGAACATAGACACAGAGGTACTGGGGTGTCCTGGGCACCACTGGGGGTGATCCTGAACAGATTTCTGGGTAGCAGTGCTGTTGGAGATGATATAACTTATAAATTTTTAAAGTAACCTGAGTCATGGGTTGGTTCGCCTTTGCCAAGGGGGAGGGATATTGAGGTTTCTCTTCAAAAGATTCTGTTCACCAAGGGTTTGAGTCTCACTGAGTGAGGCCTCAACCAACAAAAAGGGAATTCCTAGACTCTGAGAGCTTAATATCTACAGGCTGGAAGTAGCCAGAAGATACAGAGGAG
>WAAG01062924.1:10988-33274 GCA_013390105.1 Tichodroma muraria | reverse complement strand
ATTTTAATATGAAGCAGGGATAGGTGGAGTCAGGTAATGAATATGTGCAGGCATATTGGGTAACTTTATGAATCTGTACAGTTTTTGGAAATAGAGAACCAAGTTTTTGTGAATTTGGCACGTCTCTAGGACATGAGTCCTCCGTGCCTCAGCTGTCAATAAAGAACATACCCTTTCTGACTTTAATTAGTTGGGGAGTTTTTGTCCATGCTGCATATTTGCATCAATTAATACCACCATCACCAATTGTTTACAATGTCTCAATTAGAATTTCAGAAACAAGGTTAACAAGACACCAAGAGAGAGAATGTATAGGTCTTCAGAAGCTATCCATAAGTGAATTAAAATCCTGTTTTCAGGGCTTGGCATTATTTTATCATGAACAGAATTAATATTTTGCTGATTATTGTGTGTACAATAAGTTAAGCATATTTCTTTTTTGAAAAAAGACAGCTTTCCTCTGTGTAGAACACAATGCAATACACAGAATCAGCACAATAACAGAATTTACCAAAACCAGAAATACAGTATGTCATGGTTCTAGGGAACGAATAAAATCATCTGAACTCACTGAACTCACTTGGCCCTTATCCACAGTAAGGGCCAAGATCTGTGACTTGAATATACTTTTTGTCTAGTTAAAAACATTTTTGCTAAAATAACATTGTTCATGGCATCTTAGCAATTTTAATCTGAACAAATACTGGATAGCAGAAAGGCATGAGTATAACCCCTGCAAAAACAGCTGAAAAACCCCAAGAAATATTTTGCCACTTGTTACAATCAATGCTTTTCAACAGATCTTCACTACAGAGCACCCTTCTGGACTTCAGATACAGTCTGTCAGATCTCCACTCCACCTGTCCCACCCACATTTTTTAAAGTATTTATGCTTGGTATCAAGAAAAGACAAAAAAAAGACATTTTTCTATTTACAAGCCAGGGGAAGCAAGGCACTTCTCCACCTAAAACCAGATACATGTACATTCAAATACATTCACACAGCTCTTGCTTCAAATGAATGTTCTTTCAATAATTTCCCCAAATTATTTCCTCGCATCATATGTCCCTTTTCTGAAATCCCAAGTCCTCAGCTATATTGAACAGTGCTGCCATGGTCTACACTGCAACCATCTCAGATCCTGTCAGAACTGACAGAGCGTGCCAATTCCAGTGTTAGTGCATGCACTACCTACAACTCCATAAACCTGCAACAGCCCAGAAGGGTGCTGTTTATTATTTGAGACACTAAACAGGATTAAAGAACCTTCACATACAATAAATTTTATTAAATTAAATTGAGTGGCAGAGGCATTTTTCTGTATCTTCATGACTGTGCTCATCTGCATTGTTAGTAATAGTTTTTGCTTAACTAGTGTGTTTTAAAGGGCAGAATACAGTTCAAAGAACAGCAAACCCTGTAAAACAACAGTGTTCTCCATTTCAGGCGTTGTCTTTTCCATGTTTCTTAACCATTATGTGGTCACTGCTTCAATCTCTCTCCAATTTACAGAGTAAATCAAATTAAAGGGAACAAATTGGTCCCAGCCCCATGACATTTAATTTATACAGAACCTTGTTTAAAATCTGCTTACAAATTTTTATTTGGAGGTGGAAGCTCTGTTTGGAACAAAGCAGTTAACAGATCCTTCATTGTCATGTTCTGTTTTTCCAGTCAAATGAGCAAAGCTTGCAGAAAAACAAAATTTCTTGTTTAGTTTCAGAAACAATGAGATTCCCTTATCTTTAGCAAATACATGTAGGGAAATTGCAGGGAGGTGGTGAGGGCAAGACAACATGAGATTTTAAGTGAAACAGCCAATTCTTCAAAAATTCAGAATTAAATACTGTATCAACTCTTCCCAGGGAATAAAAAAAATGGGCAATTAGATTTCATCATATTACTTTAGATGACTTCTCAGTGGAAAAGTTTTGAATAAAAGTTTTCTAAGCATTAACTTAAATGTTTCACCCAGAAAGATTTACCAGCAAGCAACTTCAACTGAGGGGAAAGGAAGAGTCAAATCTATGATAAATCATTTTGGCTCTGAAAAACATTCTGTTGACAGAAGAACTTTGCCTCCAGTAAGGCAGTAGAACCAGGGGTTAAATTAAAAGAATTTGGATCCTCCCATTCCTTTATATGTGAAAATTAACTTCTCAGGTTACTGCATGGAACTGCAATATATTTTTCTCTCTACTGACCTCTGCAATACCATCTTTGGTATTGCATCAGCACATGTGAGTAGTGTAGTAAACCCCTGTTACTTCTTGGCATTGCAGAACATACAGGTTAGAGAACATTAAATAACTTCTGTGGGTTTAGTTTCACAAATACTTTTGCCAAAGGCACACTGTGATTGAGTAGGTTAACCATTTTATTGCAGAATATGTTTGCATTACTCAAAATCGTGCATTTTTTGTTTATGAGGAATTTCAGCTGTTGTCTTCATACTCCTGGATTATTCAAAAAAGAGATAATAGAACCAGAACAACATCTTTCAGAAACATAGATAATATACAGACTTGAAGAGGTGACCAGAGAGCAACTTCTGGGAGGAAGAAGGAAATGTCTGAAAGCAAGAAAATTAAAAAATCTGGAACATATGATCAGGTTTGCACAAGGGCAAACCCATGAATTTGATGGGAAAAGGATTCAACAAGAGACCAATGGTAATTTTGATGAAGGTGGCACCAATGTCTTGTTCCATCTCTCTGGTAGTTCCTTCCCCTCTCACCTAAGGCACAGGATTTCTACCTTTTTCTCCAGATGAAGCGGTTTTTCTGGGCTATGTCCCCCATTCTTCCAGGCAGCCAGCTGTCCCTAGCACTGAACAACAGGCCCTATTCATGTCTCTGTGCTTCCTGGGGCAGGCTGGGATGTTCCCTTTTACCTTCCCACTGCCAGGAGAAAACACATGGTCCAGATAGACTGCTCCTGCAAAGCCAGCTCAGGGACAGCTGCAGAGGATACATACAAATACCTCCATACCACCAGACACACAGGTTTCCTGCCTGCTCTCCCAAGACGAATGGCTGGGCAGGAGCCACGAGCAGCTTCCTTGACTGAGCAGCAAGCCAGCCAGCCTCTGGCACAAACCAAGCTCCCTTCAGTCTGGCAGCTGTTTGGCACCCAGATCCCTTGCAATGAAGTCTAAAGGGACGATGGTACAAACCATTCCTTCAACTTAAAGAACCTGCCTGAAGTGGGGTTTCAAAGAACAGAGTAGAGTAGATAAGTCCTCTACTACCGGATAAACACTGACGTTGTAAGAATTGAGTTGCAAATAAAGTACATTTCTCTTCCTAATTGTCCTGAGTTTATGCTGAAGTGTATCCCCATTCGTCTGTTTAGCTCAGAAATAAGTTTTGCACCTTTAAAACTGTATCTGAGAGTGAAAGGAGGAGAAGGAGAAGCAGTGGAATGTCTGAGGCGGTTGTTTTCAAAACATAAAGATAAAAGTTTTCAGCTTCCTTCACACATGGCCTGTGTTGTCTGCAGTGCGGATGGTGGGAGAGAGCTCTCCTTTGCTTATTGTTATTTTTCGGCTAGCTGAAGCAGAGAAGTTCTCTGGACTGTGGGATTTTTTTCCCTTCTTCTTGGAACTGTTTGAACCTGCTCTGGACTGAAAACTCAGAAGAGCACCAGGAGCCCACACCTGTGGCCCACCGGGCCTGGCTGGGCCCGGCATTTCCCAGCGCCGGATGGACTGACACAGACTGAGTGAGCCGAGCTGCGACCCATGAAAGAAACTTTCTAAATTCATCATCTCTTCGGAGCAGCAAGAAGTTTTGTTGTATAATATTGTTCATTTGTTGTGCTGGGGAGTACTTTACCTGTTTAATAAACAATTTTTTCCACTTTCCTCCAAGGAAATCTTTTTTTCCCGAACCAGTTGGAGAGAGGAGCTGTTTAAATTTGTTTTCTAGAGGGACCCCATTTGGAAGTTTCTTCCCAAATTTGCCCTAAACCAGAACACTGATGCATCAGAAAATGTTTGAACAGTAAAAAAATTTGGATTACTGGGTTATGTCATTTCCTCTGCCTATTCAGGGGGGTGAGCGTGGTAGTATACTTCTGCTCTGAGATAATCCGTACCCATACAGCCTAACAATCCTCACCCAGAGCCTCCCTTGTCCCCCAGGTCATGAACTTGCTTTTGTTCCCCAAGCATGGCAGGTTTGTTGCAGTTTGCTGGGCACAAAGCCCACTGATATAGCAGATGATATTCTAATAACAACTAAGTTAACTCTTACTAGCACAGACACTGCTGGCCTGAGCCCAGCTTAAATCAGGATGGACAGCAACCAGGAGCATGAAAAGGTTCTTAAAACTGCTTTGCATTATCAGCTCCCCCACTCTCTTAAGAAACTGATTTTCAGGATTTACATTTAGCAAATCCATATGAAGTCTGTTACTTTGCTATGCCTTTTTATGTGTGGCAGGTTTTTTTACAGACAAGGGGTACCTTGCTGACAACTGAGGCATTGCTTGAGCAGAGAATCTGGGAAGTTTATAAGGACAATGAGCTGTGTGTTTCCCCTGAGATTATTCTACCCAGAGTATTCTACAGGCACACCTAGAAAATACTGTACCATAGTTGGGCCAGGATTGTCCAGTGAAGGTTCTGACCTTCAAAACTTTTAAAACAAAAGTGACAAAAATTGTTTCTCACTAAATTACATTTGCAATTATAATCCAGAAAAGGGGAAAGGGAAAAAAAAAATCACCAAAAATCATTCTCTCATGCATTTCTCTCAATTCCATGTTTTCAAAGCCTTTAAGTCACAGAAGCTAAGGAACCCTCTGCCCATTAAACCATCATCTCAGTCTACTTCACTTCTGTCCAATAATCCTCAGTCTTAAATATCCAACTATGAATTCTCTTCAGATGGTTTCCTTTTAGTTTAAAAGCTTTCAGGTAGAGAGATATAAAAATAATATCTATTTCTACCTATTTCCTTTCTGTCTCCCAAGAAACATCACTTGTTTTTTCCAAATACTGATTCATTTTTTCAAACAAACCAGTAAGAGAAAGTTTCTACGCCAGTGAAAAGGACAGTTTACCTAAAACCATGGAAGAACCAAGGGTGAATTAAACGCAGAAAATTCAAAACAGTTATTTCAAAAAGTTCTTTATTTCCTGAGGTAGAAATTACGCTTGAAGGTTGTTTTCTTTCATACTGAACTGAATTATCTGTACTTAATAATTTCTCAGATAGAGATTATAATACTAAATGGTCTTTTTTGCATCACAAAGCCCTACTCTTAAACTGTGAAGTACACAAGAGATAGCTTTCTGAAAAAATATTTGATCCTATGGTAATTTTTCCACTAAAATCATCTAGATAAGCAGTTGTTCAACAAGCATAAATATTTGGAAGGTCAAGGCCTGAACTAAAAAAAGAAATTTATATACAAAGCATCCTTTAGAAAATCACTGCAGATGTAAGAAAAATACAATTACTTCATTTGTTGTTTTATCAAGCATGTTGATGGTTTTGCATCACATACAGGAAATTAATCATGACAGCCTCCACCTATGTGACCTCGTTTCACATTTGCTTTTGATGCTAGAAATCCAACATTCCTGTTCATAACATGCAATACTCTGTATCATGTGATACAGTGGGAGTTTTGAGCAAATAATGACAGTGTGGAGAACACCCAAAGCACAATGGAGCTGACAGCAATGCAGAGATGCATTTGGAATGTGGAAGCCGTACTGCTTCTGAGAAAAGGTTTTTGTTAGTGCTCCCTAAATTGCCTTGTACAAGCAAACATATCTCCAAAGGTATGGACAAAAACCCAGGCTCAGAAGTAGAGCTTTCACATTCACCAGCTGATCCTATAAAGATAAAGCTAATTCCCAGCAAATATCTTGTCAAAGATTGAATATACATAGTTCTTACTTCAGTGCAGCTAGAGGAGACCATTGCTTGTATTTCTATATGAGATTTACCTGATGAAGTTGAGATGTCTTTCTTTACCTCCACTGAGATTTTATATGGAGTAGATGTTTTTAAAAAAAAATAAAATTCACTCATCTTGGGTGTGAAAACTCATACAAAGATTAAATTTGAGGAATGGAAACCATTACTCTTCACAGAGGAGATAAATGGTTCCTGACCACTACACAAACGTTGTGTGGGTCAGATCTGTTAACTTGTAAGATCCTGGCTCTGTACTGGAATTACCTTTCCCATAGAGATTTTTCTCACTGTTTTACGTAAAAGTGCCTTAATTCTTTGCTATTTTTCTTCAAAATTTGATAAGACAGAGCCTATATTAATCCAGACAGCACACTGTGATCTGACTTCTGCTACCGTTCTCTACAAGAGGATCAGCTGATATTTGTGCACCATTGAAGGACAAAATGGCTCCTACATGTTACATGTCAACATGGACAGGCACATCCATCTGGTATCAGCTGTCATTAAGCAGGTTACTTCTAGAGATAACTGCAAAGTACCTCCAGAACCTGGTGGCCATGTTCACAACACCTCTCTGGTTCACAGGATAGGGCTCAGGCTGGAAGTGGAGGGAGAAGAGAGCTCTGTCCTCGCATAAAAAGAAGACAAACTGAGCAGAACTCTGTCACATAAACAGCATTTCCTGAGCAAGGGGACTATGGCCAGTCATATACCAGAGACAAAAACCACTTGGAAGAGTCTCAAAGTCAGGCATGCTGTTATCCTGGAGGAAAGTAGGGGGATGGAGCTTCACAGACATACTGTAAAGACAATGACCACTATTTAAGAATATAAGTTTCTTGCTGCGGTTTTTTACTCCGCACTTACTCCTTTGCAAGCAAGGAAGATTTCACCATGTAAATGTGTGGTTTGCACCTCTGACCTAGACAGACTCTGAATCTTGGTTTATCACTTATAAGAGGCTTTTTTACCTGTTGCATCTTAATTCACTTAGAATTTAGAAAAGCTGCTCTGCTACACAAGCTTAAGAACATTTTGAAGTTCCATTGAATTAGCATTTGAAAGCACTATTGGCTTTAATCTAGTTTTGAATCATTCCAAATAGCCTCAGTTTAACCAAGCACCAAAGCAATTTCATGAAGTGGATCTTACAGCTCTCTAATTGTCTCTTACAGAGTGCCTAAAACAGCACTTTTAGATGCCAGATCTCCAGAGCAACCCTGAACTTGATTTTATATCCCAGGATTTCAGTGGAAGAACCCAGAACAGGATCTGGAGAGCTACCACTGTGGGCATGCCACTATAAACCAAATCTCAGTTCCTTACATGACTGCTGCAAAGCACTCACTGATCCTTGCCTATAATCAAGAAGAAACACTAGTATTTCATCATCATTTTGTAAAAACTATGAAAGGTTAATGGTCAGACTAAGCAGGGAACAATTATAACACTGTATGAGATTTTTTTATTATAGGTGGTATGAGTGGCAGAATTTCTTAAGAGTTGTAAAATACAACTCAAGCCCTGAACACAACTTAATTTAAAAGTGTCTAGATGAAAAAGTCAACTGTCAAGTGCCATTCATCCCAACCAAATGTTTTAAATTATAGCCATCAGGATAATCTTAATCAATTCATTTATTAGGTATAAGGCAAATACAAAGCAAGCAAACAGGCCTGGGTGTGCAGGGGAGTCCTTGCTCCACCTACTGCACACATCCCAGTGCAGCAGTTCTCTCTATTCATTGAGTTCCTAGTTTTAATTTCCTCGGAGCCCCCTCCTCTTTCATTTCCCCGTTTTTACATGGTACTGGTCAGTCTGTGTCTGCCCAGGGTCTAGTTTCCATTTCTCCGAAGCCCCCTCCTTGTTTCTTCTCCTTGTTCTGTCATCACATCAGTTGCTCTGCACTTGCTTGGGCTGTTACTAAGGGGTCGAATGCCCTTTTTGGTGGTCTTCAGGAAGAAGGCTCCTTTTCTTCTTCAGTGTCCTTTTTCTGACCTTTACTTTCTGCATGATCAGCTTTTTCCTGGCTATACATTTTCACAAAACAGCCATATCCTGCTATACATCTCTTATAGTCACTCTTACAGTTTGTAATAGCCTTGTTTCATGCACAGTTCTAACAGGTTTAACCACGTTATTTACAAAGACAATTACAATTTGCACTATGTCTAAAAAGGTTACAGAAACAAATACATAATAGCTGTTACAAAAGCAAGTACATAAAAGGGTTACAATTTTTAATAATTGGTGCAATTTATAATAATTGGTAAAAGCACACATAATAGCTAAAGCCCAAAGATGTGAATGCATAATGGTGCTGTGAGGCCTACGAAATATACTCTGTGAGTGAATAACTAGAAATATCCTGTTATTCTGGTTCCATGTCTTATTTGGCTCTTCCTTCCCCTTTTTATTTGCTAAAGATTATCTTTATACAAATCCCATGCAATAGATCCATATTGACACAAATCACACTGACATTTCTCACAAACTTGACGAAATCAGTCCCATGAGGCTATTCCCTCACTTTTTAAGACTTTGTCTCCAGTTCGCACTTCAAGAAAGTGTCTGGAGCAGCCAACAGGGGCAAGTTTAAGTCAGCACTTCTCCAGGCACACCACAGCATAACTGGTATTGAAAGTATCATGGACCCAAGAAGTGGAAAGCAAAACTATCCCATTTGCTACACCAAAGTGCAGATGGATACACAGGCTGGCTGTTTCTTCACTCCAGCCCTCTTGGCTGGCTGGGTTGGGATATTTTGACCCAATATCAACTTGCAATAGCAAGTTTTTTCAGCAACCATCCCATCCATGGACAAGATTCCAAGTGGTCAGCTCCTGTGTATCTGGTGATTCAAAGGAATCTACTCCACAGCAAGGTATTGTAAAGTTTATAAAGCACAACTTTATTGGCCAGGCCAAGCACACAGGAGCACACCTCCATGTGCGTGTCCACCATGGTCATTTTACAGAGGTTTTTTAATATGTTTGCAAGTTTGTCATCCGCCCTTGTTTTGGTCACTTATCGAAAGTCACAGTTCTAAGGGTTCTTACATGACTTGCAGTTTCCTTATCTTAGGGTTACAAACACAGCACATTATTCTTAATACATTCATCACACCTATTTTGCTAATACACACTTAGTTCTACTATTACGCATTTTCTTACTATATTAGTTATACTTCATTTATAATTGATTAATGATTATATTCCTATTCTACATTACATTTTTCTACCCTTTCATGACAGTTCTTCTATTTATCATTAAAATGGCAGTTAGCCTGTGTCTTCCTCCTTATGGCTTAGTCCATAGGGGCTAGGCCTTTGCTCTGTAGACAAACTGTTAGCCAAACCCATTAGCTCGCATTCCATTCCCTTATCATCCTAGTCCACTCAGGTTTGTTTATTCAAGAGCAGTTAGCATTAGGCATAGCATCTCCCATTCACTTATCATCATAGCCCCTTCCAAGGCTAGGCTTCTTGTCTTGCAAAAGCAGTTGTGGTGGAGCACAGCAGCTAACATCCAACTTGTATTAGTCTATTCTTTATACTAAAGCACTTATGTTAAAGGATTTCTATGCTTCATATGTTAAAGGAGTCCTGTGTTTAAAGGAGTCCTGTGTATGATCAGAAACACTGGTGATGGTACAATTAGGGAATGGATGTGGCTGAGTGGCTTTAGTGACAGCCAAGGAGCTGAGCAAGATGTGAAACTGTGGGTTATGCATGGAGGGGTAAGAGCCTCATTTAAAAACATGAGAAGCAGGGCATCCCATCTCTTTGAATATGTCTTACTCAGAAAGAGAACAGCTGGAACTGTTGTGTTCTCCAGTCCTGTCAATCACACTGCTGTGTGTGCCCAGGATATGACTGATACACCCTGACACAACACATCAAAATGCCAAAAAAATTTGAAACATAGTATTATTTTTCTCACGGAAAATGTGACAAGATCGTGTTATTTTGAAGTGTCATGATCTTTCAGAGGGGGATAGGGGCAGGGAGGAATCATAACATTCAGAAGAACTTTTTAACTTATGAGCAGATAATTACAAAGTGGAGCAACAGCATGAAAGTCACCACCTTTTCATCTGATTGCCTCACACCTCCAACACAGACCATGAACAAGAAAAAAAATCTTGACATAATTTATATCCTCATTTATATTTCAGAAAACAAAGTAGGAAACCTGACAGGGAACTGGGTACTAGGACAGTGGGATTGTTAGGGGAGAAAATGGTCTCATGTAGCCAGAAAAAAAAACATGCAAACATCTACATTATTACTCAAAGCATGATAGTATTTGGAGTTTCCTAGAGGGTTAATTTACCAGCACACAACCTGAGACTCTTGGTTTGGACAAGCTACTTAACAAGTTACTCTTAAACACATTAACACATTCAGTCTACAGAAAACTCTGACAATGAAACAGTTTATCAAACGTTTAAACATACACACTGACTTCAAAGGTGAAGAAATTACACTTACAGAATGAATCCTCTGTCAGTAGCTTTGTTCCTCTAGCAGGTAGCTTGGCCTCTGACATTTATAATTGCAATTTTTATGATTCTTATTTGAAAACTAGACAGACAAGCATGCTGGGACCAACACCAACATCATTAACATGAGAAAATACCACTACAAACGCCCACAAATAATGATGTAGGCACGTTCTCCTCAGGTGCTTTCTCTCCTAGATTAGCAGCTTTAGCTCAGGATGACACCCATTCACAGCTTTGTTCTTTAGTAAGGGGACCCCATCTGACTGCTCAAACTACAGGCAGATGGTGACACTCTTCGGAGCCACAGCATTCCCCAAACACTTGAGACAACCTCAACATGCCCTCCAGCCACTTAATCCCACATCCCATGCATCTGCTCTACTCACAACCACATCAGCCCACTGCAGCCCGCTGTGAGATGCCCTACTCCTCTTCCGAGTCCCTAGCACCCCTTTGTGCTCCCATAGCAGGTCAGGAAGAGGCAGGAGGGATTTGCAGCTGTCCCTGCACGAGGGTGCAGACCATCCGACATCCTGCAGATGCTTTGCTTCAGTTGCTCTTCTGTGCCAGGGCTTCACCACAAGGAACTGACAGCAAATGGGCTTGTTTTAGCTTTGCAGGAATGGTTAGGTACAATGTGAATATCTTAAAATGTGCACTGATGTCTTAGTTTGGAAGACAGGTATCTGCCAGGGAAAACAGGAGCCCCCTTTCTGGGAATGGAGAATGCAAGCCCTCCCCCTCTGAATTGTTACAATCTCGGAATTGAAAGGGACTCTCAGGCAAAGATGTAAGGGGATGGGAATAACAGTTCTTTACTACTGCATATAACTACTGCATATACTGCATATAACAAGATAAACAAAATAACAATAATAACTATGGTGTTAATAACAAAAGAGAATCAGGGTGCAGTGAGTCTTTTTACCACAGGCACCTCCTTTGGTGCAGTCACTGTCACAGGTGGCCGGGGTGAGCAGAAAGCCCAGGGTGTCACAGCACGAGATGTGTCAGGACCTCGGCGGCCGCAGCTGGAGCTGTGGAAAAAGTCTCAGCAGCAGGCAGGGGATGCGGGACACGGCCTGGGGAAACCAGAGCAGGAGCGAAGGAGCAGCGGGCACGGGCACCGCGGNCAGATTTACAATTTGAACTATTTATCTCCCCACATTCTTTTATGGTTTAAAGGAAATTGTCTCATTATATTATAGTCCATCACCATAGCTTATAAAAGATTTTAATGTAAAAAATAAAACAACTCCGTATCTGCCTTCTACTTAAAGTATCACTTTCAATTTCTGACTGTAAATATCCTTATGTAGTCTCTCTATGTGTCTTCACTCTGTCCTTTCTTTCACTCCGGAGAGGAAAGAAGTTTTCTGGTTTCGTCTGAATATTTAAAGAGTTCACAAAAGGCAGCAGCCATGCCAAAGCAGTCAGATTTACAAACACAGGCCGTGCTGAGGCTGTAGAGTTGCTCCTGGCCTCAGCCCTGGCTGGATTCTTATGGCTGGAGAGAGAGAGAGTTAGTAGATTCTTCTTTCCACCCCTCGGTCTCATTAGGGTTAAATTAATCCAGAGTGAACTCTACTCAGGAAAGCCATCCCTGCCCGATTTTAGTGGCGTAATCTCTCGTGGCTCCGGGACAGCCCTGAGGAGCTCTCTCAACGACCATGCTGCTGGAGAAGGAAACTCGAATTCCATCAGCCAGATATCGGCGGCGTGGCTCGGCTCCGCGATCTTTTTTCCCCTTTCCCAACCGAGTTCGGCCCGGCCTGCTTCTCCCCCCCCCAACCCCTGAGGGCCACGTGGAGGGGGAGGGCAGCGGGCCGGCAGCAGTTGTTACCTTTGTCTCAGCCGGAAACCAAGAGAGAGCTGGTTCCCGCGTTTGCATTTAAAAGGTGTATTCGAAAAAGGCGTACCCATGCATTCATTGGTTTTATCAAGTGTCAGTAATATACATTGGCCAATCACGGCCAAACTACTACAACTGACTTCCCTTTTACACCAGGGAGGGCAGTTGAGCGTGTGCCCACATGGTCCCAGCAGCAGGTTACAGACACTCCCCGCCAGATTTGATCCAGCTGGTTTATGCTCCTGCGTGGAGGGAGGGCAGTGAACCATCCTTTTCTGCCTTAAACATTGACAAATATCACCTATATATATATGAGTAATAAAAGCTGAGGAAGCTGACAAGTTTATAGCCAGGAATTTCTAAGAGGTCCCAGGTAACTAAATCTCCATTTCCCACTAAGTTTCAGTCAGATTTGGACACTTAACTCCCTTAGGTCTGTTTCAAAGTCCCAGTCCAAAACTAATACAACAATGAATAGCAACATAAACTGTACAAGTAAGTTGAAATCAGTTCAGCCTTAACTATCATAGATCTAAAGTTTGCCGTAATAAAAATGTTGTTTAATCAAAGTGAGAGCATGCTTTTAGCATGGGTATTATTCCCAGTTTCCAAAATAAAGCACTGTCACTGTGGCTTAAAGCAAGTGTGTAGAGACAACAAATTACATTCTAACAATTTTTCCAGTCACTTGGAAAGACGGACATACTCAGAAGTGAAAAAATACTCTCCAACTGTTTTTTATGTCTTGTGAAATGTTTTGCTTTGTAATTGGTCTTCTTTTATAAGCATCATTCTAAAGCATAGAGTCAAGGTACTGTGATGTTCTAAGGATCTGCTGTAGTGCACAATGATTACATCTACTTTCTTCTGCTGCAATAGTTAAAAAATAAATAAAATCTACAATCTCTACCCTGTATCAACTTCAGTTCCAATTCACTTTCATCATGCACAGGGTCAGAATTTAAGATTGCTGAGGGAGAAATGTGAACAGAGTTCTACAATTATCTAAATTATTTTTTTTTTTACATTGTTTCTCTCTTGATACCTCAGCAGAAAATTTTATTCAATTATTTTCTTAATGGAGATATCAATTATACTCAGCATAACAGTCAAAACATAGTTTTTCTAATCTTTAGGCTTGCACTCATTACATAATGGCTAAATCTCTCTCTGTACCCCTTTTCTTGTTCTTAAAGTTAGCACCCACAATGTGGAGTCTAGTAGAAGAGACAAACAGGCAATTTCGTTAATGATGAAGCAAAATAAAATATATTGTAATTTTCTCTAAGTGTAATGTATTTGGTTTTGGAATGCTGGCTACTGTGAAAAAATTGGTTTTACAGTGAATTCTAAATTACTTCCGTTTAAACAAACTTTCTACACAAAATTCCACATAACATGAAATAAAATATTTCTGGTTTTCCATTTTAAATAGCTGTGAGACATACTGTAAATTCCACAGCAGTCAGGTTTGCCATTACATGATCAAATCTTAATAAGAACGTATTTTTCACACAATATAGTCCATGAAGTTACGGTGGACATACACAGTGGTTATAAGCACTTTTTCAAGTGTTTCAAATAGTCTATGAAGTAGAAAAAAGAGGTCTGTTGGATATTTATTCCCTATATTGATCCAATAAGGTGAAAGGTTTTAGTGTTGCAAGTACTATTCTAAAAAGTCTAAAAATCTTAAGATAAGATGCTTGAGAAGAAAATGATAAAGCCTTTTGAACTTCACATAAGAAAAAAGAGCATGCTGCAATAAAATATATAGCTTTCACAGCTACAAGAGAGAGAAAGAGGGAATTTTGTGACTAGATTTTCACTTTGGCTGAATATACTCAGTTCCACTGAGGTAAATGTGTGGCTATGCCAGTATAAACAAGCTGAGGAGAATTGGACCCTATAAGAAAAATATGCAAGAAATTGTATTTAGTCTCATCTGGCTGTTTTCTCTCTTTGTCTACTTTCAGTCAAATGTAATATAAAGAATACATGATTATATGAGCTTTGATGTTAAAATAAATATGACAATCAAAATTATGTTAAATGGAAAAAAATATTTATAGAAAATAGTGGGAGGTGATGTTCATCAATCATTTTGTAAGGCTCAGTCTGTATGCCTTAAAAGTTGAAAATAATTTCAAGTTACTTGGCTAGGGAAGGAACATGTTATTTTCACAAAGCAATTCAACTAGAGAACAGGTGCTACGTTCACGAAATGTCTTGGGTGTTAAAAATGGAAGATTTCAAAGCTGTACTTCAAAGCATCAGGATTCCCATGGAAACTGCAACTGTGAGTTAAAAAATTCCTTGGTGTAAGGTGAATAAGCCAGTAAAATTCCAGTCTCCAACGAAGTTGCACTTTTTCCATGCACAGACCCCAAACTCTCAGAAGTACATGTTTATTTTTTGGAACAGCCTACTTAGAGAATCCTATTTTTTTAAGTTCTTCTTTCTTTCCTTTTTCCTTTGAGTGATCTTTAAATCTACCTTTCTATATTTCATAGATTCACAGAATGGTTTGGTTTGAAAAGGAACTTAAAGATCATCCAGTTCCAATCCTCCTGCCACATGCACAGACATCGTCCCCTAGACCAAGGTGACTCAAAGCCCCAGCCAGCCTGGCCTTGAACACCTCCAGGGATGGGGTACCCACAGCTTCTCTGGGCAATCTGTGCTGGAGCCTCATCACCCTCACAGTAAGGAGTTTCTTCCCAGTATCTAACCTGAACCGGCCCTCTGGCACTTTAAAGACATTCCCCTTGTCCTATCCCTATATTATACAAGTTCCAGGCTGGGTCAGCACTGGGTTACTTCTTTTAGCTGTAGGTGTCATTCTCCTTTGATGCATCTACTTTGACTTACTGTTATTATTATCCTGTACCAGAACTACTTACTTATGAAGAATGGCAAGATTTACTTACATAACTAATCCTGGAATTTTGCAAAATTTTCTCATAGGGAAGACTCCATTCTCTAGCTTTCTGTTCAACTCTTACGTTCAACCCATCAGACAGCCATTTGGAAGCCCAGTTCTAAATTTAACAAAGTTAGCTTTGTTAAATTTAGTTAAGTTAGTTAATTGAAAATAGCTTTTAGCTAGTGAACTAGCTCTTACAGTCTATCTCGTTCTCCAGTCAATTTTTGTCTAAAATAAACAATATGGCAATTTAAAATATGGCAATCCAAAACTTTCAGAACTAACAAAACCTTTTTTTCTACTTTCCTGGATTTCATAGTTCTTAGGCTGGTGTGTAAGCCCTTTCTGAAGCTGTTCTAAAGTTTAGGTACTTCGGCACCTTTCTTTGCAGTGTAACATAGAATGTGTTTGTGCTACATCTTCCCCTCCACTCCCCAAAAAAATGAGATTTTACTCTCCTGCACTGTCGTTCACGCTGATGAAATCTACAGGGATTGCATCTGTACACTGCTCAAGTAATTCAATAATTCTTACAGGGAGAGGGGATGTATGCACATCATGTGAAAAGATACACCACTTTTCTATGGGAAAACCAAACTAACAATAAACCTGTAAAAATATCCTGAAAGAAAAATTCTTTGCAAGCCCCTTTTCCTTAGGCTCTTTACAGCTGTCTGTTTCTTCCCTGGATAACCATTTGACCTTCTTTCCTACTTTTTCTGCATCTGCTATTTTTCTCTGTGTGTCTACTCTTCCCTCATTTCTACTTTGCCTCTTTTCCCTTGATCAAAGTGGAAGGAAGGACATTTGAGGATCATTAATTTGTGGACAAATAGGCATATATCACATTGTGACAGATATCACAAAGAACCATCACTTCAGCTACTCCCCAGGACTGGCTGCTGGCACCAGCACCCAGGAGACAAGCGCTGGAACTACAAAAAGCACATTGTCCTGCTAAAGATGCTGACAGCCTGTCAAGCAAAGCAAGTGACACTGAGGCAATGCACGTTATGCCAGTGCTGGAGGGGTCAAGAAAGTAGTTCAAACTTTCTACCCTAGGTTTTATTAGGTTTCTTTCTGGGTCTATTGGGAAACTGAACACACTACAATAAATTACTATCCTCTCTGATAGGAGACAAACTGTACTTGCTTAAAAAGCAATTTAAAAATTCCTTGTTGCAAGTAATTTCAAAACTGTTGTCAGTCCGAGATGAATTCCAAAATTCTTACTATCCTAATCCAATCTTGGGATTCATTTAGTAAATTCAGCCTCCTACATTTGGAATATAAATCCCCAGCATTATCACTTTGTTTTTAGAGGGCCAGAGCTAGTAGCTTTTTGTATTTTAATTTTTCACATCTGTGTAATATTCCTATAACATCTGAAAATCTACAACACTCAGGATAAATCCATCTAATGAGGTCAGTGGAGTTCTGCCCGGTGCAAAACAGAGCAGAATCTGTCTCCTTGTTCTCATGATGGAGTGCTCCATCAGTAAGAGAAATTGCTGTCTAGCTTTGGCAAGATCACTTTGATGCTACTGCATATATAATATTCCCCTTAAGATGACTGCAGTTCAAGAACCTTCATGGAAGATTACTTTTTTTAATTAACAAAATCACTACATAAATTGCTATAGCATATCCTCAAAAAGAAGCTTAAAATTCAGTTCAAGTCATTTGATGAAAATAGGTTACAGAGAGGCTTTCCTGTAATTTAAATTTATATAACTTTCCACAAGACCTTTCTTACAAGGAGACAATGGCACCAGAAGGGCAAGTTTTGAGAATCTGCAGATTCAAAGAGGAGCTAACATCGGAAGGCACCTCTGGAAACTGGCAAATCCAGCCACCCTGCTCAAAGCAGGATGCTCAGAGCCATGGCCAGTCATATTTTTAAACATCCACATGTATTTAGCAGGATGGGGTTTCAGGGTAAGATCGGTGACTCATATTCTGATTGTTTTAAAACTTTGAAATGCTAGTGTGTCCCATAAAGATTAGTCTGTGAATTTTGCTAGTGACACTTTACATTTACATCTTAACTGAACCTCTATGGCATCAGTTACTGATGAACTTTAGTGTAACTGTGAGCAAATAACATCCTTTATCTTAGGATAAAAGAGCAATTATATATTTTTAGAGGAGTGATTTATAGCTAAACAGGTTGAGTTGGTACAGAAAACATCCTGATGAAAATCTCTATTCATGCTATTAAACTCTATTTGGAGAAATAAATCTAAGCGTTTTGGAAAACAATAATAAATATATACATAAATGATTCTCTGTAAAATAGAAGAGCTCGACTTTTAACATTTCACAAAACAACTATCTCTGGTCAGAATCAAGAAAGATTGAAAAATTTTCCCTTGTTCTATATATATCTGTACATTACTTCACCCTGAACAATGAGAAAGGCTCAAGTGTTTCAAACAAAACTTTTCCTGGAGCTGCTGCAGCCCCTAAAGCACCAAGTTTCCAGTTCCAGTGGGTTCGGATGAGTGGAGTCTGATATACTGAGTACCACTGAGGAAACCTCTGCAGATCACAGCAATGACCAGAGTGAGGTGCAGAATTTAGGGTTACCATAAAAAGCTGGATGCATACCTTAACTTGAAATATGATTTTACCTGCAGACATACAGCCCAGGAATACTTCTTTTAAAGAGAAAAAATCAAGCCTGCTCAGTTTTGTCTGCTCCTACAGTCAGTGCTGTACTGAATGCTTTGGTTGTATGTGTGGAGCAAATAACTTCGTGTAACTAGAGCGTGCAACCCAGATCTGACATACACCACACTGATCTGATTTCACAGTGCATAAATGTCTGACAAGTATCATAAATAAATCAGAACACAATAATTGCTTTTCCAAGTCTCCTAAAATCCATGGAATTTATTCCTGAGTGAATTTGGTTCCTCTAGCTGGAAAGAAACAAACAGCAACCAGGACTTCCCAGTAGCCATTCGGGGCCTCCCAAATTGCAAACATATGTGAGATCTAGTTAGGAGCCTATAAAACTTGTGCTTCATTGTGTAAATAATCTTTGGAAAACTTCGTAAAAAACCTGCAAGCGCTATGCACACTTCCTGAAAATACACCTGGCAGAAAAACATGGATTAATACTTGAAAGGTCTTAAAAATAGCTGGAAAGATTAAGTATTCAGGCTAGGGACCATGACAAGTACTACCAAAACCAAGAGCATTTAAAATTCCCCAGTCAAAAACCCCAGAAATATTAGTACACAATGTACACCTGTACATGCATGAAGAAATTACATTTGACAGCACCATTTATTAGCAGTACACTTCACTACCTCTTTCAGCTTTGCCTCTCTTACACAAAGCTCTTTGGGCATGGCCTCTCCTCACTATACTTGGGAGAAGCTCTCCACAAAAACTGGGCCTTGCCTGTGGAACAGCCTTTTATCTGATGTGGTGATGTGCTGTAATCCAATACTGGCACTACAGGACTTACAGTGAATTCATGCTCTTCATAAAGTACTTCTCCTTAAGTAACAGCATTTCTTATAGTAGTACAATGAAATAAGATATAGAAATCGAATATCATCCTTCTAAAATTAATTACAGTGCTGATATTGGTTTATGATTAAAATTTAACAACACTCAGTGGCTTGGCATTATTCATTTTACTTTCCAATCTAGCAATCACAGGAAGATTTTGCAATTCACTCAGGTGGAGGATGTATAGCAGGCAGTGGAGAACACTTGTTTAAAATGTCTTTTAAAATGCTTCAGATGTGGTTAACCAACACAAAAGGCTTTAATTTTTTCGTCTGTTCCTTGATTCTTCCTAGATTAAGAAAACTTGTTCTTAGCTTTTAGATCTTAGGGCTCCCCCAAAATGCTTTCCTTCTAAATCACTAATATTCCTTCAGATTTAAAAGTCAGAATTCCTATCATAATGCACTGGAAAAAAAATTCAGTACTTTCCTTCCCCTTGCTACAAAAAGGTATCCAGTAAAATGTAAATTCTCACTTGAGTGTAGTGATAATTGTTGGCATATGTTTTTGTTATGAAATATGCTCTTCATCTTCTTGAGGTCTTAATCATTTTGTACAAAATGAGTGTTTTTCATCTCCCTGGACTTCACAGTTCTGGCTTCTTCTTCTATCCTAATAATTTTTTTAAAAAACATACTTTTCTATCACTCTGTGAAGAAATTTCACAATGGAATCTCCCAAGCACCAAGTGCTTCCTTCAACCTGCCAGCTCTGCTATGGCTCGTACAGCCCACGGTGGTGCTGTCTGTCTGTGCTGCCAGGGCACACTGCGGGCTCGTGCCTGGCTTGCTGTCTGCTGGGACCCCCAAGTCTCTTCAGCAGAACTTCTTACCAGTCATGCAGCCCCGGGCCTGCCTCACTGCTCTGGGTTCTTCCTTCCCAGTTGCAGGACGTCGTGTCTTTTGCTCTCCTGTGTGCTCTTGAGCTCCTCACTGGAAACCTGCCGAGCCTGCACTCTGTGGCCTGCTCCAGGTGATGGACAGAGATGCTGCAAAGGACAGGGTCAGCAGGTGCCCCTGTGGTATCCTTGTCATGGGCCTCCAAGCAGAGCACACCCTGCTAACAACTTGCTGAGCCTGTCCATTCAATCAGTGGGTACTCTGCAATGGCCTAACACACACAGAGCAATACTGCGGAGAGTGTTGGAAGCCTTGCTCTTGCCTTTAGAAAATGAGTCTATTTAGCAAGTACTGTGTTTGGAAAAAATGCAGGATGGAGAGAACCTTTTATGTTTAACAGTTAACTTCACAAAATTATCTTTTTTACTCCACTATTTGCAATACTGCCCTGTCTTTAGTGGGTTTGGTAAACTGTAGACCCAATTTTGGTACCAGACGAGCTCTTCACCAGAGTAACACCAGTAACTGTCACAAAATCTCTTAAAATTTATATTAATCTAAGTGATATCAATGTCAAGCTCTAACTCTTTCCCAGGTAGGTGTCTTGGGGTAGCAAAAGTTTATAGTTGTTTTTTTCCAGGCTTGCTGACAGGATTGTGCAATGTTTTATTTGTGGTGAAATTAAAATATTCTGATGAGATTTGGGGTTGGGGGTGCGTGCATTTAATTGAATTAAAAGTTTGGAATAAGGTGCCAGAATGCTTTTGATATGACATGTGAAAATCAGACTAGATGACAGCTCTTACTGCTGAACAGTCCTACAGCACTTGCCATTGTTCTGCTTGCTCGGTTTCCATACTGCCAGTGCAGTCAAACCCAATTGTTTCAATTAGCCCTTCAGAGTAAAGCCATGTCAGTGTCTTGCATAAATACAGTGATCCCCACAGCAATATGCAAAATGTCTCTTTTTGCATCTCACAGCCTCTGTGTGGAGTTCTGTAGCACTGTAATTAAGTCTAAGAAGACTTACAGAGTTACACTAATGGTTATGTATAAGTACATGTCCCTCATAGCTATTTGTTCAAGGCATTTTTCGTATCATTTAACTTGCTTCAATTATGCAGACTGTATTTTGCAATGGTAATTTTATAAAAGTGAACGTGACCTACAGGATTTTTAATATTAGTAACTTAAGATCTAAAGAGATTTGACATATAACTTAATTTCTTTCCTCTACTTTTTAAATTCAACTGAATTACAGTTACTCCCTGCACTTAAAACTTAATCAATTTGTACTTTAATTATATCAGAGTAGACACAGAAGATAGTAAGGAAAGAGATGAAGTTTAAATAAACTTTTTTGTAATACATTTTGATATAACTAACCCAACAGTTTTGAAAATGAAAGTTTTAGAATAGTCTTTATACAGAAATAAATTCAATATTATATTAAAGCATATTTTTTGCCTTAGTCACACAAACTGTATTTTACAGACAATAGATTGACCAAATTGCCTGTCTTTGCTCTTCATGAACTCTGCTTGTACAATATAAAATTGTTAGATTCAAGAAATGTTTAGCTGAAACTTGACAGATTAGCTCAAAGGTATGTTTCTTGTTTGGTTTTGCTCACTTGAAACAGTACATTTTCCCCCATTCAAAAATTCATCCAGCATTCATCTCTAAGATGTAAACAAGTCCCAAAAATAAAACAAGTACTGCCCAAAACAAAATCCCTATTTACAAATGTAAATTCTCATCTTCAGCCCCACTTCAGTAGTACTTACTTCAGGAGTATTTAATTTCCTTTGGGCCTAGATTCAGCAAACCATCTAAACCAGTGCAAGCAACTGCAATAAATGCTATTAACTTGTTAATTATGGTATTCCTGGATTTAGGACTTTCTGAGGATGCACAACACATAACCCTTCTGTTGGCTGAGAGAAAGCATCTGCAACACCTCACTATGCCCCAAACTGCCCAAGGTTTTTGCAGTGAGGAAGGAGTTCAGTTACACATTTTGATGTGTAAGACACAACATGTGTGAGCATCATGTGATTTTCAAGAAGCTCAGGGTATATATGGAAGCAGTATGTCCCTTAGGAGCACTTGATCAAGAGATTAACGACTACATAGACCCACATCAAAATTCAGGAGCTCAACACCTACAGAGCTTCCAGACAAGAAAAGACAGAACATGGACTACAGACTGCTAGGTGGTGGCACTGCAGGTGAGGTTCCCAGAGGTAGTACAAGCACAAAGGACTTTCTCTGGGGGAACACCATACAGACATACGTGGCACATCTGAACGAACACCTTCTTGTGTGGAAGTGCAGCACCACAATTAGCGTGACAGCTGAGAGAGAGGGAAAAAAGGCTGGCCAGTGCTCTGAGGCAGATCATCTAGACCTCCTCCATGGGATACTCTCCCAAAAAGACTGAAGAACTTTTAAATGCAAAATAATCCCTGATTCCAGAGGGAACAGAGGGAGAGATGACACTTAGATTTGCTGATTTCTGACACCTAGACTTGTTGGACATTCCGTTTATCTGTTAGGGCCCACTCTCTCAATATCACTGAGGTGGTGGAGACTAAAGAAGACACAGACACTCGACGTACTATCAAAGATAAGCCAAACACTCACTAGAAAAATTCCATCTCCAATGCCTAGTGTAAACATATATGGTATATATATATATAT
>WAAG01062924.1:0-10896 GCA_013390105.1 Tichodroma muraria | reverse complement strand
TGTTGCCTTTTTAGAGCATTGTGAAGTAATTACAGAAACATTAAGAAACATCATTTTGCTAAATTTACTTGAAGACTACTTGAATGTACAGCTCTGGATGACAGTTATGTAACTTCCCCAGGCTTACGTACGGCCAACAGTTTTCAAAGGATGCAAATAAGTAAGCTTTTCCTTTTAATTCAATCTTATGTGCCAATCATCGATGACATTTTCTATACCTTAAGGGGAACAGACACTAAAATCTACCACCCTTGATGTGTTCTGCTTTATTTTGGTTTGTTTACTGCCTTTGCTTTTGGTGCCTTACAGATGTTATTGCTCATTTGGTATTTTTAAAGCACTCTTTTTAATATTTGGCATGTGACTGCCCTGCAGTGAATAGAAGTGAGAAGCTGTCAGTCTGATAGGCTTGCTTAGAGATTGCTCTTTCTCTATGCTGTCATTGTATGTGAGATATACAGAGCCACAAGAAAACTACAGAAAAAGCCTCCTTGATAGAGTAAGTCCCTCCGTGCCATTATTACTGTTGTCTGTTGTGCTACTGTGAAGCTCCATTGTACTAGGTACTGTGCAAACTCAGAACAAAAGTCTATTCCTGCTACAGAGCCAATACGGTGAAAATAATGAAATTAGCTTCACATCACAGATCCTGCAAGAGCACAAGAAATAACTTAGGATGTGTGGGAGAAAGCTGAAAAGCCTTGCCTTGCTATTCAGTGTTAGCTGCATGTCAGGCAAAGTCTATGTTTTTTAATGTAAACCCCAGGCCAGAGGCTGACTATACAGAAATCCTGCTGCAGGTTTCTCTGGGTGACCAACAGACCTCTCCAGGCAGCAAGACAGACAACAATCAATGGGGAGGCTGAATTACCTGCCATTGTGCAGCTGTAATGACTGAGACACACCAAATACATGCAGGTGTCCATCTTTTCCCTTTAACACAGACTTGGTAGCACAGACTCAATCCTTCTCATCTTATGAAGTTCATAATACTATAGACAGTACTGCTGGAACTGACCTCAGGAGCTCATGTCAGACATACTCCAGTCAAAAGGTAGGATCACCAATTCCTGAAGCAATTTCTGGTGATCTGTTCTGCTGGCTCAGAAAAGACAACAAGCAGCAACCCCAAAATCCTGCTTTGGCGTTTATTCATTCCAGTCATTAGCAAGTTTTCCTGGCTACTAATCCCGTATCTCACCTGCTAAACCTCTTTTACTGTATCCCAGTAGCAGATTTGTAGAAGATAGACTTTCTCTTTGCAGCTATCACACAGAGAGATGAAAACTAATCTCATGTCTCCCCTCCATTTCCTCCTTCTCCAGCTAAAGCTCTGGTCCTCAACTCTGTCCCCACAGGTCATGTTTTTATACCCTTGGTAGTTCTTGCTGCTGTCACCCTCACTGGGACACTTGCCTTTTTCTTAATGACAGGATATTGTTGACTCACATTCAGTTTGTGGGCTGTTCAAATCTTCAGATCTATGCAGTAACAGCTATTTGTGCTACTAATTATTTTGATTTAAGGACTGAAACTTGAGTGTTTCCTATTGCAGCAGATCCCATCTCTTTCACCTATTTTGCAAGTTCTCAGTTTTTCTTCACGCACTTCCTCAATTCCTCTGTTACGTGTTGTATTTCATGTCACAACCCTGTGCAAGGAGTGATGGACATTCATCCCTTTTGTGTTAGCACTCAAATCCATTACTACAGGTCTTTAATTCACATTTATCAGAGAGAGTCTGGAGTCTATAAAGAGCACCAGAGCCCAGCAGCACTGCCCCAGCCCTGCTCTCTCCACAGGCTCTCCCTGCAGGCTCTCCTAGTGATCCCTACTCCAGAGCAGCAGCCTCAGTGAAGTTGTCCTATCGAATACAACAGGAATGTCACAGACAGTGATTCATAATGATTTCAACACCATGAGAAGGGATTTACAATACAAATTGGGGTAAAGACCTCAGTGTCTCTAAAGCAATAGTCTGTAATTCTCAAGAGGTCTGAAGGGTGAGGTCTCAGCAAAAGTGCATTATAAACTTGTCTTTGGCTGGAAAGTCAGGGATAGAGCTGCCTGACTAGAGAATATTGAACCAGAATAGGCACAAAAGGGTCCTGCAGACTGGCCTGATGCCCTTAATATTCAATTATTAGGTAGACTTCAGTGTCTTTCTAAGTGGATCTTTTTAACATAAGAAACCAATTTAAATAACAAAAATATTAGCACATTTACTGCTGCTCTTTATGATGTAATAGTTACTTTGTGACTTACAAAAATTAGTCTTTCAGGAGTTCTACAGAACTGGGAAGATGAAATGGTCAAGTTGCATTGCTCTGAACTTGCCCCTTTAAATGCTACTGTTGAAATACCATGACTTTTGGTAAGAACCTAATCCTGTATAAAACCCACAAAGCTAAGAACACTTGATCATTCCTTCAGAATTAATTAATTTCCCAGAAACCAACTAATGCATTTTAGAAATAGCTGCAGGCAAATGTTAATAACAGATTAATCTTTCATGCCTTTGAGAAATTTTTACACAAAATGAAGATAGGTTCAACTTCCCTTTGAGTTCCAAATGTATGTAAGATAACTAGTTTACATATTAACCTTTGTGATGAGACATACATCAAAATGGAAACAACTTTCGCCCAGAGCAAAAAGATAATACCTTATTGTTAAGCTATTTAACACCAGTAGAAAGACAGAGTTTCAGTAACAAAGGAAATAATAATTATCATGACTGTGTCTTTAGGTGAGATTTTCAGAGAATACTCAAACTTGCTTCTCTATCTGAGACCTGCTTTGATCTCAGAAGTTTAGAGGATAGTCCTTTGCATGTATATAGCAATGAGAGAGTCCTGTTCTCATTAAATTAATTTATGACACACTTCATGTCCATTGATGGAGAAAGAGGTCACTTCTTAGAAAGCTAACAGCTTGTGCATAGAGTGAAAATCAAGAGTGACACCCGGTAACCCCAGCTCTGATATATATACCATTCTTACCCATCAAGAAAAACATATTCTCCCCTAACCTGCCAAGTATAGGTATGGTGTAAAATGCACAATGTTTGTGTGATGACATACTGTGAAACCTGTTTCATGCGCTAAGAGTTCTTTCCACAACACTGGGGTACTGAAACCCCCCACTACCAGTTCTCACATCATAACTAAAACAATAATGCCTTGGCACTTTATGAAATACCTGAAGCTTCAGCACATATCACTGAGTGACTGAGTGTGGGAGATGATGATAAAGTTGTCAAGCAAAATGGCTGCCTTTGCCTTATGACTATTTTATATGTGTGCATATGAGACTATATATTATGAACATCAGCACTGCACCCTAAGGTCTAGCAATCATATTTCTCGTTATTCCTGTCTCTTTACAAGGCTCATCCCACTGCTGAAAAATAAACATTCACATTCAGTCTCCTCCAGAAATAAGATCTCACAAACATCATGATGATGCAGGTGTTTTAGGATGCTGACATATCATGTAAAAACAACAACAAAAAAAAGGTTAAAATGATTTATCCATCAGAAGTAATAAACACACCTTTCTTGATTAGTGCAAGGCTGTGAATGCCACTCTCATGCTACTGCTTGCATTCAGTAGTTCCTGTTCTGTGATTAATTGTTTACATGGCATTCAGTGTTAAGCACTAGATAACACATTATTCTTAGTCATATGGCAATATTCCCTGTTGACATCTTTTAGCTGTCTACGCTTCTTGCAGCAAACTTGGCAAACATTTCTTGAATATCTAATGTTTGCTCACTCATTCTGAGTACACATTCCAAGTACAGTGTTAAAAATTTAGTTGGGTGAGATCTGTAGATCTCTGTAGATCTACAGACCATTTCTGTAGCATACTTGCTAAGTCTTGCAGAGCCCTACATTATTAATTTCAGATTAATTTTATCCTGTGGTTTGTAAGCATTTAATGGAAATCCCTATAGAAACACCTCACGAAAAATGCTGTATTTACAGTACTTTTCAGGCACGTTTATCTACATTGATAACAATCAAAAGAAAGCTATTGAAATGTATGCATTTGTCAGAAGCACTAAAACATCCTGTTCTGGGTTGATGCTGAAGTGTATCCCCATTCGTCTGTTTAGCTCAGAAATAAGTTTTGCACCTTTAAAACTGTATCTGAGAGTGAAAGGAGGAGAAGGAGAAGCAGTGGAATGTCTAAGGTGGTTGTTTTCAAAACATAAAGATAAAAGTTTTCAGCTTCCTTCACATACGGCCTGTGTTGTCTGCAGTGCAGATGGCGGCAGAGAGCTCTCCTTTGCTTATTGTTAGTTTTCAGCTAGCTGAAGCAGAGAAGTTCTCTGGACTGTGGGTTTTTTCCTTTTTCCCTGGAACTGTTTGAACCTGCTCTGGACTAAAAACTCAGAAGAGCACCAGGAGCCCACACCTGTGGCCCACCAGGCCTGGCCTGGGCCCCGGCATTTCCCAGCACCGGAGGGACTGACACAGCCTGAGTCGAGCTGCGACCCACAAAGAGACTTTATGAATTTGTCATCTCTTCAGAGCAGCAAGAGGTTTTGTTGTTTAGTATTGTTCATTTGTTGTGCTGGGGAGTGCTTTGCCTTTTAAATAAACCATTTTTTTTCCCCACTTTTCTCAAAGGAAATCTTTTTCCAGAACCAGTTGGGGGAAGGGCCATTTGAATTTGGTTTCTAGAGAGATCCTATTCAGAGGTTTCTTCCCAAATTTGCCCTAAACCAGGACACATTCTTAAAAAAAAAAAAGAGAAAAGAAGAGTCAAATGCATACTGTATTTCTGTCATACAGCTCCTTTTGCATGAATGCAGCCAATTAGATTTGCTGTCTGTCTGAAACATCGTAACAAACCACCTACTTTTCCACTTATCTTTAAAGCATTTCTGCAGTGTGCAATATCCAAGTACAATAGAACTAATACCACATTCAAAGCAAAAGCTGTTTTGACCTTTCTAGTGCCTCTGGGTCTTTGCCCCTCTCTAATCAGAAGGCTTTACATTGGAGAAACACAGGCTGTCTGGGCAGCTCCTTGCACATTCTGTGGACACATCACTGGCTCACAGACTCTCTTTAGATAAATGGTGATTATCCTTTTCTTCAAAGAAAAATAAAGCAGCCCAAGAAACTGTCACCCTGTCATTTGCTCTGCAATAACACAGTGAATGTGCAGGGCACAACCAATAAAGATTGAGGTCCATGACAGCACCTGGTGTAAACAGAAATGAGATATGCTTTGATAAATTACAGCCAAGGACTGGGGTTCCAGCCCTTTTTTCATAAAAGCCGACAATTTTTTCAGGTTATCTGTTTGACAGGAAAAGAATATCTGCCATCTGCTAACATGCTACTTACATCAGTCTGGTGGTCAGACGCAATGGGAGAGAAGGGGAAGAGGCAAACTGCTGTGCCTGAGGGTACTTCCTAATGCTGTGTGCTAAAATGCAGCACACAAAGGACAAAGCAACCAAGACAGAAGCTATCTAAAACTAATTCTCTCCACACAGAGTAGTGGGCCCAAATCCTCACTGTGATAGCAGGATACTGCAGAAGAAGAGATATCACTGATGGGTAACAGGAAAACGGTCATAAGACTGGCAGTGTCAATAGAATCACGTTTTTTGACTTCAGAGACATGTAAAAGAGCACAGTCACCCTGGGTTCTACATGGTCCCTGTGAAACAAAGAGCAAAAGAAGATGGGCATCACCATCCCCTCTATCACTGTACAAACCAGGCCCATGCTCCTGCAAAGGAAAGGGTGTGTATTTTGAAAAAACAACAAGGATTCTTCAGAACTAGAACAAAATATTGGAGTCAGTGGAGAAGACTGACATACATCACGTACGTGTTACCCAAGAACATCCAGTTTCCTCACAGATATCAGCAATGAGATAATACACTGAAAACAGATGCCCTATGGCAGGTTAATATTAATCAGACAATCCTCTAGTTAAATATTTAAAGGGAAAAAGCTGAGAAAAACATATACCTAATAGTAATTGTCCAGCAGTGGATGATAAGGTAGCCAATGTTTTAATTTTATACAAGGGAAAGTTTGCACACCTTTCAGCTCAAGGAGCTATAAAGTGCGGCAGGAGTCCATCTGCAGACAATAGATTCCTGTATTGCATGAACAACTTTGGCTGAAAGGATTTTCTTCTAGATCCCTAACATTCAGATGGAGAAGAAATTGGCACCTGTCAATTTTCAGAGGCAGCTAAAAGGCTACTCAGGTAATGCTGGATTCCAGAAAAGCAATTTGTGACTGACTACAGTAAAAGGGAAATAGTAAATATCTGATATAGTCCTGTCTTTCCTCTTGTCTTAGTTTGGAAGACAGGTATCTGCCAGGGACAACAGGAGCCCCTTTCTGGGAATGGAGAATGCAAGCCCTCCCCCTCCGAATTGTTACAATCCCGAAATTGAAAAGGACTCTCAGGCAAAAAATGTAAGGGGATGGGAATAACAGTTCTTTACTACTGCATATAACTACTGCATATACTGCATATAACAAGATAAACAAAATAACAACAATAACTATGGTGTTAACAACAAAAGAGAATCAGGGCGCAGTGAGTCTTTTTACCACAGGCACCTCTTTTGGTGCAGTCACTGTCACAGGCGGCCGGGGTGAGCAGAAAGCCCAGGGTGTCACAGCACGGGATGTGTCAGGAGCTCGGCGGCCGCAGCTGGAGCTGTGGGAAGGTCCCGGCAGCAGCAGGGGGTGCGGGACACGGCCTGGGGAAACCAGAGCAGGAGCGAAGGAGCAGCGGGCGCGGGCACCGCGGCAGCGCGGCTCCAGCAAAAGCAGGGAGAGAGCAGGATCCGAATTCCCGGGCACACACGGACAGACGGTGCTGGGTCACTCCGAGCTGGGCTCCGGTGGTGCCGGTGGAAACTCTCCCCGCAGAGTCAGAGAGCAACAACAGCCTCGCTATCCCCTCCAAGAGAGCAGCTCTCTCTAGCGAGAAGAACAGAAGTGAAGTGTCCCCCGCCCCGGCTGCTACCTTCCCTCTTGATTCTTTGGCCATTTCCTTTGTCTTTCTTGAGTACCCTTAAGTACCCAGTAATTAGTTTCCCTAGCAATGTATGGGAGAAAATTCTGTAAGAAAGAAAACCAACCCCCAACACCTCTGTCCTCCAAATAAATGTTCACTGGACCCAGTTTGCCTTGGTATGCCCTGAGACAACTCCAAGGGAACCTGCTTTGAACAAGAAAGCAATTCTATGAAAGTAAAACATTTCAGTTACAATTGCCATAAAGAATGTGGATGACAGGCAAAAACCAAGTTAAAAAAAGGATGTCACTATATGCAAGTAGCCTTACTAGGTAAAGAGAAATAAAAACAGTGATTGGGGCAATTTTGCTTTTGTAAGGCACTGAAAAATTCCACTGGTTACAAAACATACAAGATAATCTCACAGATTCTGCCATTCATGAATGAGGAAACTGGCTTAAGTATTTCCTCTTGACATTGTAACACTGCTAATAAATAATATACTAACAGACCCAATTTCATAACACTAATGAAAATTACAAAGATTCCACATTCAGAAAGCTCATTTATAGAAATCAACAGATTTAGTTCTCAGTCCATTTTCTGTTCAGAAATAGTTGTTCCTCAGCTCATACAAAGTTTGTATTCCCCAAATCAACAGACAGTAGAGAAAACCTGCAGGTCTTGTTCACACAAATCAACAAGCTTTGAGCTCTATCCTGCTGTTCCCAAGTAGGTAAATTAAACAACAACCACAGGATCAACAGATTCTCATCACAAATCTGATGCCCACACAATTTCTGAGTTTCTGCCACTCCCATGTAACATCTGAAAATTACAGAAGAACAGAAATACAAAGTAGGTGCTATGTTTTTCTATTTATGGAATATTTCAAGTTGTTTTCCACCTTAACCCAGGATTAGCATTCAGGGCAAAGAAAGTGAGTTGGACTTGTAAATCTGACCTGCTTTTTCTCCAGCCTTCTAAATGGCTGGAAGACTCTGCTGGAGAGCCTGAGACCACTGCCGTATGGACCGTAATGACAATCTGTTCAGTGTCATCCTCCTACAGTATTCTGAAATACATGAAAGTTTTTATAACAAATTATTATCTGATCATGATCAGTTAGATAATATAAATGCCTCATAAGTGTCAGAAAAATCAGTATCCTTTATATATTTTGCTTCTCTTTTGAATATGGCATGGTTCAATATCTAAGTATAACTTTATGGCTACTATTCTTCTATGACAGTGAAATATGAAAGGGTTTATTATCTTCCATATGGATGCAGATTTCAAGGGCAGTGAATTTCATGCTCTGCCAGAAAATTGTTGTGATCTGAATACGTTTTAAGAAACATCACCATTCTAGCAAGTGATTAAGAAAGAAAACATCATGTATTGGCAGCAAATGAAAAACAAATAATATAGATGAATAGAAAAGCAGCTTAAAGAAGAATTCTAATCCTTTTCTAAATTAAATAATTAAATAAAGGAGATGCCTAGGGGGAGAAAAACTGAAATGCAATCTGTTCTGTCCTCTTGCCCCCACCCATAATTCAATTTACTGCCTTGAAGTTACTCCTGACTTACCGAGGTGCAAACAAGAGTAGCATGAATCTCTGAGCATGTGCCTCAGGGAGAAGTCAGCGGCTGAGAGAGTATGGACAGGAGTTGCTGCAGTCCTCTATGTATCCTCTGCATCCCAGCACTGCCTAAAGTCTACGTGAACCCATCATAACCTATGGGTTAGACTGGCTCAGGCTTGCATTGCATTGCCAGAGCTTTAGAAGGGAACTAGAGTGTATTTTGGCCAAAGTGTCCCCCTGTGCAACATACAAAGGTGAAAAGACCACAGTGGCATAACACAAGAGTCCCCACAGCACTTTGAAGAAGAAAAAAAAACAAAAAGAAAGGGAAGTGAGAGAAGTGGTGTCAGTAGAAGCTTGGGGGTTGATTTAGAACAAGAAGGTGACTTGTAGGCCCTGATGATGAAATCCGGCTTGTAGTCTTGCTTTAGGCCACCTGCCATGCCAGACAAGCTCACATCACCAGCAGAACCTGAGTTGCAACAAACCTCTTTTCCCAGAGACTGTGCCACTGCTCCATGTCCTACTGAGACTTTAGAGACACTGGGAGCTGCAAGAACCAATTCAAGATCCTGGGCTGCACTATTTGGAGTGCACAGTGTGGACACGTGAGTACAAGATGGATGGACCTCACTTTGAAGTTGGGCCTGCTTTGATAGTTGGACCAGATGATGTCACTTCCAACACAAATTATTCTATGACTTTATCAGTTGTATTTTCCTGGCTGGTTTTATTGTCTCATCACACTCACTCTACATCCTTGAATGCTGCTAATGTCTTTTATCACTTCATCATTGCAATCCCATTCTTCATTTTCTTATAAAACCAGCAATAGCTATAGGCACCACATCTCACTGGCTCCTCTTGCTGTTCCAGCTTTTCTCATTGACCTCACAGCCACTGCCATACCATATATGGTAAAGAAACATTCTGGCAGGACACACACTGTGTCAAACAGGAAAGATTTTGGACCAAAGAGCTGAGATCATGCTGATAAATAAAACGTTTTCTGAGTCATAAACACTTCCTTGCTCCCATTTGTCTCCCTGATAGAATGTAAAATAGCCAATCTCAATCATATTTGTTCTAAACCCTTTTTACAAGGAACAGTTTAAATAGGGCAAAGCACTTACTTTTGAAGGGAGTTTTTGTAAAATTTCATGATGATTTTTAGAGTGTTGGAAATCTTTTCAAAGACAGTTTTTTGCATAGATGCACCTGTTTCTACAATTTGTTGTGTCCCTTGTGCAAAGTAGTGACTATGATCAGGAGAGAAGTGATCTGAGAAGCAGGAGATCCAAAATGGGAGTCTCTGCTCTGTCAGACCATACTGCAAAGGACAGCCTCAAAAGCTGAGGTGCCAGTCCAGCTGCCAGATGGCAAAATTCATCCTGGAGTCCATTTTTGAACAAAACTAGGCATTTTCCTTCTCGATGGATGAAAAAATGCAAAACATGTAATGTTTTGTATTACATGTATAAAAAATATAAAACCTGTGGGTTTTATATGTGCACCTACATTTGAGACTGCACATGTACACTCAAACTCATAATTGTGAAGTATACAAGACAGATCTGTTACACAACCAGCAATTTCACTCTGTTTCAAAATTATACCTCTCAGTCACACCATCACTCAGTATGTATCCCAACTGGAATGTTAATAACCATGGAGCTTGGTCTAGCTTATAATCAGTGCAGCACAATCAAATTTAGCCTGATTGCAAAAATGAGAGAGGAGCACTTATAGAGGTTATTTCCCTGGAATCTGCATCTGTAACTACAAAACTTGAGCTACCTTGTTGTGTTATCATCTTCGAGGAACAATTATTCTAGAAAATGCTATCAAACTATCAGTCAATTGAAAGCCTACTCAAGGCTGAGAATGAAGCAAGATTGAAGTAAGTGGAAGACACGAAGTAAAGGACTTCTTTAACAGCTGGAAATTCATTTATTAAAGTGTATGTTTGAGGGTGACTAGTAGAAGCTCTTACAGAATGACCACTGATTTTCTCCTGAGGAAGAGCTGTAGCAGTTTGGAGCTCCTTAGCAAGTTCAGGAAGACACTAAATGGGTATTCCTGGCTGAAAGGCTTGGACTTCGAAGGGAAAACCCTCCTGAGAGGCTTTACCAGGATTGCATTTACACAGCTCACTCAAAACCCTCTGCACTGACAGAAATCCCTTCAGGTATATATGAAATAGTCAGTCACACATTGCAAAACATATCCAGCTCAGAAAAACCATTTCCATCTTCCTTTTACCACAAGTGATGCCAAAAATAATATAGAGGGAAAATA
>WAAG01062923.1:160163-197009 GCA_013390105.1 Tichodroma muraria | reverse complement strand
GCTCCCTTGCACAAAGCCCCGCTCCCCCTCCTCGTTTCTAAATGTACAACACCCCTCTATTTATCACCCCTCCCATCAAGTACTTCACCTGTAAAATTGGACTTTTTGAAGCCCAGGTCAATACTACAGCTCAGCATTTCTCAGCCAACTACACATCCTACTCGTCTTTCCTTTGGGGCCCTGTCAATAGGCTTTTCAAAGGATAAAAGGCCCAAGTGCACCCCAGGACAGGAATGGCAGCAGCTGGGAGTACAGAGGGCTCACCAAGTAGTCCCAGCCTACTGTATTGCTGTGTAATCCTGTGTTAGGCAACATTTCCACTTCCTTTGTTAGAAATCTGTCCCTGTGCTTGCCTGGGCATGAGCCTGTCCCAGAAGAGCTGTCTGGAGAGAGCTTTGGGAGGTCATCTGGAAAGGTGCTCATGACAGATGTGTCTCTAACCTATTCTAGAAACACTCTCTGAAGATCCCCAAGAAACTGGGCCTGAGAAGCCACCCTTTGTGTCACTGTAAATCAAGATATCCTCTATTACTCTGTCTTTGCAGGGTCTCAGGAACATACTTCACATCATGTAAATTATCCTGTTTTGTGATAGCCTGGAGGCTCTCTTCCCTAACAGATAACACCTTATCTGTTTACAAAAGACCTTCACAGATTTGCATGTTTAATTTGTTAGTGAATAATGGCTTCATTACCTAATAGGAGGAGCTAAATGTATTATGGGGGGTTGCAGAATTACGGGGAGTTTAATAATTTTCACCTTGAGGAGAACAAGTTAGGATAATAATGTATGAGTATATAGGCATTATATGATTCTGAGAAGGAAGGGATTGCATGCAAACCTACAGAATCAACCAAGTAGAAAATCTGGAGATAATAAGCAAGGAACAGTCATGCTGAGAAATTTCCCTTCATCACCTTGAAAAGGACCTGCTAGGAAAAAAGAATTCTATGTTATGAAAAATGTCAAGATATCAGATATTCCTTTTCATCCCTCAGAGCAGGGTGAGACTGTGTCTACCCCAGCAACCCTTTTCTGTTGGATCTGTTGTTCTTTGCACAAATCTGGTATCATATCAAGCAAAGAACAGCAGTAATCCAGGCTCAGGATTTCCACCCCACCAAAGACCTGCAAAACCTTGGGTGCTTCTGTTGGAACTGTTTTTTCTGTGGTCCAGGAAGAATATGCAATAAAAAACTTTTCTTAAAATTAAAAAAACCCTACCTTTTCTGCAGAAGGTTTTAACTTTCATGAGCCATCGCTCTCCAGCACAAATACATTTAGTCAACATTCCCAGCTGCATCATTAGCTTCCTACTCAGGTGGGAAGGAGGGGGAATGAGGCAAGGGTTCACAGCTGTATTACTGCTGCTGGTAGGGTTGCCATGGAAAACAGAACTCCAAAAAGCAGCAGAGGACAAAGAATTTTAGGTCAACCTTCAGCCTCTGCACGTTTCCCTGGTCTTTCTCATGAGGTCACATTTTTTTCACAGTACAAGTGGCAAAACCTCCTCCTGCAAACACCTACAGCTCAGCCCACAGCCACCAGCAGGGATGGAATCAGTCAGGAGGGTATGGACCCTTCTTCTTCAGCAAACCAGCCACAGCTGACAAAGTGCAAAAGTTTTTAACAAGAGCTGAGCTGCTGCCTCAGCCTGGGGCTGGCATGTTAAAAACAGGAGGCCACGTGTCCAAAAGCTTATCTGTTTTATTCAGCTGTATCAACTGGCCTAAAAAGACATATCTCTCCTTACAGCTCCCCCCACGGAAATGGGAGTCATTTATCAAGAAGGACTTTTTCCTTAGCTACCTTGACCTTTTCTGTTTGATGTTGCTTTTTCACTACGATTTTTGCACATTTAGGGGAGAGTCACACAGACTAATTTTAAATGCATCATAAGCTTACATGCCCTATATTATATTGGGACCACAAATGCAGAGAGATCTTGGAGCCCTCCAGTTAGATGCTACTGCTATATCTTACCTACAGCATGAATTTCTTCTATACATAGATTAAATATGTAGCTAAATGCTTAAATTAAATTAATATAATTTAATTAATAAAATAAATTAAATATCATTATTTCAGTGTTGTTACAACACGTGCCAGTATGTATACTCTGAAGCAAGTTCCTAAAACTTAAAATTATACATATTTTTAAGGAGTCCTAATAGCACCATTTGATGTGGTAATTATTGATATTGGCTTCCTGTAGGAAGAGCACTCAAACAAACAGCTAATTTCACACGTAAAACAGCTGTCACATGGTAAAGGCATTAAAAGTCACTAAGCTGATCTACATTCAAAGCCATGCCATAGAGGTGAAAGGCCCTGTAGTCAATTATTACTCCTCCAAGCCAGACAGTCCCCAAACACAAACAACATGTGCAGATCCATCCTTCCTTGTCTTTAATTAGACCCTGCCTACCCTCTGCAGCAGCAGAAGTGAGAAGGGCACATGTTAGGCAGCGGGGGGATCATCACAAAGAGATCCCAACGTGCTCTGTCTGGCATGTCCTGTGTGTCGTACACAGGAACTAAACTCAGCATCAAGAGACAATGGTTGTAGTGTCCACACTGCAAGACATCTGATTTTCATGGGGCTAATAAATAAATGGCATCCTGTGCAGAACATGCCAAATTTCTTTTTTTTCACTGCTATGACGGTGTCACTGGCAGATTAATGGTTACTGTTTTTTTTCTGGTAGCTGTGGGTACACAGGGAATACAGGTTTTCACCCATTGCTTACAAGGAAATAAGTTTAAAAACATCACTGGCACAATCTGATACAGCTTGAGTGAATCTGATGAATCTACCAAATTTGCAGTGATTATGAAATTGGGCAAAAGCTAATAAAAAAGGTCCAAAGAAAGATGCCAGAGCAGCCAGACTATCTTATAGACTTTTCAGGCAAAAAGTCTCACCTGGCTGTTGTTGCAGGTTCTGACATGGAGGACTCCCATGTCCATGTCTATCCTTACTCCCTGCAAGGTTTCACTGGCTCTGATTCCAACCTTTCTGGAAGAGCTGGTACAAATCTGCTTCTGGTTCCAGGAAGAAACAAGGTATTCTGAAGTTTCCCTAAGAACCCACTCTGCCACTGAAGGGAGGGAGACTAATCCTTCTGTCAGGTGAATCCCCACCATCCCAGCTGCTCCCTGCTCACCACACACCCCATCCATCTGGCAGGACCGGGTTGTTTCTGGCATAGAATTGATGCAGCCTGCTAAAGAGCGTGGCCAAGAGGTGGTCAGCCTGGACAGTCCAGCAGCATGCACAGGGATTGATCCACCGAGTATCTGCTTCCCTATCCCAGAAAGCAGCTCTAGAAAGGAAAACAACCCCCTGCAATCAGCAGACAAGAAGCTGAAGATCAAACCAACACACTTGAGTCATACATAGTCATTCTCCAAGAAATCTCTGTCCTTCTTTACAGTACACTGACTTCAACACTTACTCAGAAACAGATTATGTATTTCATTTCTGAATTTCCAGGGCAGCAAATTAAAACAACATCAGAAAGAAAAGCAATTGCAGCATAAATAAACATAGCTGCACCCACAAACTGCAAATAATCACTTTTTTTTTTTTACACACTGCAAGTCAGAATCTACATGTTTTTTTCTGTTTTCACTGATCTGCATGAACCTTGGTATGGATTTTAAAAACAAATAGCGGCTTAAGAGTTTCCAAAACAATGCTGTGAATTTCACTGCCAGTGAGTCAAGAATGACCAATACTTAAGGAATAAGCAACAGGAGCAGGCTTCTGCCTTTTCCCTCAGAAACAAGCGGAGATCTCAGAGCAGAGAGAAACTAACAGAGTGCAGGGAGAGGGAAGGGAGGGTCTGACACCGTGCCCTCAGAGCTGCGGCTCAGACTGATGAATTATCTCTGCTTGGTTAAATCTCTGGCATTGCTAATCAGACAAGAAGCATAAAATGGAAAGTTCATTAGCAAGATCATAAAAGAGTCAGACTGACAAAGATCATTCGACTTGGCGATAGGAAGGTCAGTTACAGGAACTGGAAAATCACTTTACATAAGGCAAACAGGTTTGACCAGGAGCAACCCGGAGTCCAGAAAAGATCTGCACTGGGATTCTGTGCAACGGTCTGCTTAATTTCTAGAGCATAAAGAGGGAAAGATTTCCTTTGACAGTGGATAAGCTAGACTTTCTTTAATCAGCATCATGTTGGCCCAGGGTAAGCTGGACAGTATCAGCTTTGCCCCAGGACTGATTCATTCACCTCCACCCAGACCCAAACAGCCCAGAGCTCCTGTGCAGCAAACACTTCCAGCACAGTCACAGGATGGTCC
Source organism: Tichodroma muraria (assembly GCA_013390105.1). Taxonomy (NCBI): domain Eukaryota; kingdom Metazoa; phylum Chordata; class Aves; order Passeriformes; family Sittidae; genus Tichodroma; species Tichodroma muraria. The sequence goes on along the minus strand of WAAG01062923.1, from coordinate 192,688 downwards.
CAGAAGTAGAATTTGCTAATTGTGTTGAATTACATGTGAAGGGTTTATAATATGGATCACTGCCCACTTGGGATTTAAAGGAGATTGCTAAAGTAATTTCGAGATTTCAGGATAATTCAGAAACTCTGTTCCCAGAGGTTAAAAAATGCTCTTCTTTTTACTGCTACAGCCACGCTGCACTGGGGGTTGGATTTTGTTTCTTGAGGGGTAGAAGGAAGAGGAAGTGAAATGGTGGTGTTTTTTTTATAATTATAAGGTAAAAAAAAAAGAATGTGCATATTCTCCATATTTAGCCTTGTTTTCTAAAGAAATATGGAATAATAAAGCTTTATATGGATCCTTTTCACTTTTGAGGTCACTACCTTATTTCAATCACATTTGGGAGACAAAAAAATGGCAAAAGGAGTCATACACATCTTATGGACATGAATCAGCTAAAAAGGAGGCAAGAAATTTTTTCCACCCTTGGGGATAATACTACAACCTGAGCTTGGTTAGGAAGACTGCAAAGCCAGGAAAAATTCCATCAGCACCTTCGTAAGCCTTGAATAAACCCCACAAGAGAAACAGAACTGCAGGAAATTCATTCACAGCTTTGACACCTGCAAAAAACTTCTTCTAGTCCAACACCTCTACCTGGAGATGCTCCATCAGCCAGAGCTGGAAGCCAACTTCCAGCAAGCATTTTTATTTCCATGGAAATAGGCCAGCCAGGGTGGACAGAGGCAATTAAGACAGAAAAAGTTAAGATGTTCGTCATTGTTTCTGTACAAGTCAGCAGTCAAGAAAAAGCCACTTGTTAAGGTTTTCCTGCCTCAGACCTGAATCTTGACAGTGCCACTCTCCCTGTAGGACTGAACTGTGTCAAGTTAATTTTTATTTCCCCCTTGAAAAGCCGGCACTTTCCCCACCCTACAAGCAACTGTTACAGTGCACATCAGGAAGGAAGCATTAAATAAATGTGGATGGTTTCTAAGCACCCTGCTTCATGCAGGATTAACTTGTTCAGGATACATTTTGGAGAATGGTCCTTTATGTTTATCGATGTCAAATCTAAACTGCAGTGGGGAGAAGTATCCTGACCACAAAAGAGCTTGACAGTTTTACAGCTGGGACACACAACACAATAACCATTTAGCCAGATTAAAGCATACTGAGAGCTGCATCAAATATTGTTTAGAGCACATAAAAACTGCTTTAATATTTAAATGTATCCCATGGCTGGGCTCTTTAGATTTGCTAGATTCACTGGGGCTGCACAGCTATTAGCTTCTACATTTCATCTTCAATTCCTCTTCACAGTAGGAGAAACATAAAAATGAGGGTCACTGCTTGGTCATTTCATTACCCCTGGCAGAGAAATACGCTTTGCACAAATGAGGAAATATTTCAGATGTAGATTGTTGTAATGTTGGTGTGACAAAATAAAACCGGAGTTAAAAAATAATAACGATATTATAATGGTTATTTTGTAGAATAACATTAAAATAATATGCAGTGTAGCAGTGGTTCCCCTATCAAAGAGCCTGGTGTATATCATTGTCATCATTTAAAAGGTCCATTAGCAAGAGCCCTGGAAATGTATGGCTCAAGGTCACAACCAAACTAAATGAGACTGAGCAGTAATTCAAAAACATTAAACTGTTTATGGTTATAAATCTAATAAATAAATCCTCAGTAAATACACGCACACACACAAATCTTAGCAGCAAACTCATCTACAACTCTTCCTTTATTTCTGTGAAAACAGAAGCTCAGTGAAAGAAATTTATAATCTGCTTAAAGCCAGGAATGGATTAGATAAAATATCACTAGGGAAGATGTGTGACTTCATGCCACAGCTATGGATTAGGCTGCACAAACTGTTCAGCCATGGGTGCCCCTGTGACCCAAACAAAAGCAGTGCCTTTGCCCAAAACCAGCAGCCACAACAGACCAAGAGATGGGCAAGACCCAGGTAGGGAACATGGGCTGAGCAGGCCCAGAGCCCCACAGAGCTCCTGTGGCCACAGGGAGAGGATCACTACAGTCTCGAGGAGCAGATTTGGTGCAGAAGGAACACAATGCTATTTACTAATCACAAACTGGGAGGGAAAAAACGGTTATCTTGCTAACCCTAAGCTCTATTGGTATTATTTAAAGCATGGCATTTAATCTATATTCTGAATATCTGAATAAAAAAATTTTGATTTTCAGTTGTATTCTTCTCCCCAAAAGAATTAGTGTGAGGTGAGTTCCTCATAATAAACTCATAAACTCATATTTGGTAATTTGCCTTACCAAATATAAATTTAGATGAGAATGCAACATCCAAGAGAATTACTTCTGGCACTGAATGAGAAATTTTGTTGAAATGAAAAACTCAGCATTACTTGCTGCAAGGCTATTCCCCTACAGCTCTCTGGACTGGCCCTGAGCTCACCCTTAGATCCACACACTGGCCATGTCACTAATCTTGGAGGATCAGGGCATATATCTTGTGATGATCCTACCAAGAATTCCTGTGTATAAGAATCGCTGAAGTTGGGCATATTCAGTGCAATCAAAGTCACAAAAATGAGGGCAAAGTAATTTAGCTGGTTTTGAGGAGAAATATTTTAGTATATTAGACACATATGCCAAAAGCTTCCCTTATGAGCAATAAATTTTAGAATAGCCTCCAATGCAGGGTATTAGGATCTAAAGACCAAAGACCAGATGAATATTAACAAACACAGGAAATCTTTTCCAGTCTTATTGTTCCTGCTTTAAAACCATTCTCCTAAACCTCCTGGTTTAGTATCACTCACTTTCATAAGCCTTATAAAAATACCACAAATGGAAACAAGATTCCCTAACACAGAATCACAGAACTGTGATGAAAACACATGATGAAACACAAATGCAATCAATCAGAGAAACTGATTCTTGGGGGAAAAAAAAATGCAGAGAGTGCACTCCACTGCCATTCCTGTAAATGGAATTCAGCTTCCAGGTAACTTACATGTCTTGCTGACAGAATGTTTTATTGATGTTATGGTGAACTTGTATTTCGTTTCCTAGCTGGGTGTGGGTGCAAGGGAAAAGGCCTTTGCAGGCAACTGTGCTAACACTTTGCATCTGGCTGCGCTCAGCAGCCAGAAGGCTGTCAGTGCCTGGGGAGCAGTGGCACACCTCTCTGGAACTTTAATCCATGGCAGGAGCCGGATGCACATCCAAAAAACTATAAGTTACATGTGAGGAAAAGTATTACTCTGTTAACAGTTAAGTCACAGCCCTGCAATGAGCAAATTGCACAGCAATGTGGCTTTGTCTAATGACTATCAGTTGACCAAAGAAGAGCTCAGAGATATGTAACACATGCAAAAATAAAAGACCACACATCTTGATTTAGATACGTTGGAAGCATTTCCTCTGATATGGCTTTGTAGTTTTCCACCAGAACCTTTCATGCAGGCAGCCCCCAGCTCCTATGCACACAGTAGCACAGCTCCTATACACAAACCCCCTCTGCCAGGTGGCTCACTCAGCCAGGGCTCACATCTTCCCTGCAAACAGGATATGGTTCGAAAGTGACATAATGCACATTCATCCCAATCTCCCAATAATCCCCTTTCACCACTTGTGGAAATGCTTGGTCAATAAGACGTAATGACATTATTGCAGTAAAGCCATTTTCAAGTTAAGTGCCTGGATCTCTGTCTCTGGGACCCCACCAACAGTCAGGCTCCAATCCAGCAAGTAAACAAAGGCTTCAGTTTTGCAAATGATCTCATTTACTTGGGGTTAAACCGGATTCCATTTAAATCAATGTGAGCCTCCTGTCTGTAAAAGTAGCTAGACCAGACTCCACAAATGTAGGACCCTTCCTTTCATTCACACTCCCTAAATCCTTCCTTTGTAGGATTTGTCAGGTACCTCATGGGTGCCAGCTCCTCTGTGTGTCACAGAGTCACCAGGCAGCCAGGACATGGTCTGGCAGCCTCCAAGGCTGGCCTCTGAGCAAGCTGCACCCTGGGGAAGTGGGCTCTCCACCAGCTGCTTTTGCTGGTGGTGCCCAGCTGGTCCAGCCCCAAATTTAGACACCATGGAGACACAACCTGACACCTACAGTGGTACCTGCCAGGCTGGAGGTGGTGTGCTCCAGAGAGATTCGGCTCCATGATCCATCCAGTTTCACTCATGTCTAAACTCCTTCTTCTCCCCCATGCACCAAGGCAAAGCTCCACATCACGGGGCAGGGAAGGGAGGAGTGACAGAGCCCAGCCCTGGCTGAGCCAGGGGCCACAAAGCAGCCCAGCCCAACACCCCAAGAGCAGGCACTGCGGAGCAGGCAGAGGCAGCAGTTGCAGCTGCCTCTGTGGACACACAAACCTGGGAGCCAGCTCCAGGGCAGAGCAGTGAGGGCACATCTCACAAGGGATGTGCACAGCTCAGCAAGGTAACTGCTCCATGGCTGCCACCGCCTTTTTTTTGTTAGGAAAACCATGCCAGCAGCTAAATAGCAAGTTTTTAAAGGAAAAGATTTCCAGGCTCATGTCTGACAGTTTCCTGGAGCAGTAGAGAAAAGTGCTACTATTTATGAGATGGTCAAAATGTTATCTTCAAAAGGACACCAAGTGTCCTTTTCATTCCTTACAAAAACCTCTGTTGCTCAGGATTGAAATTGCTCTTGAAGTCTCTCCCTTATAAAAAAAGAAATACTACTGAAAATGAATAACCAACAGCAGAGCTGGGGAGGGGAAGAAGGAGTCTCCCAAGAAGTGAGAGGAGCAGCAGAAGGTGGTTGCAGGGGAATGAAACCAGGTTGTCCCAAAGTAGGTGGCACTGGGAATGGGAAAGGAGTCCATATCCTGTCCCAAAAACCCACCAAAGTTCTTACAGGCAACCACCCAGAAAACTTCTAACAGCAGCCTGACATGGCCCCAGACTTTATATTGTCCAGCCAAATCCACAACCCCTCCAGCATCACAAGAAAGCCTTCTGACAGGAAATGAAGGTAACTGGAGGCTCCCATCCATGCTCTCTGTACCTCTGCAGGTTCCAGCTAAGCAGTTCAGCAGACACCAACGTTCCCTGCTCGTCTTGCACTGTGCCACCACAGGCTGCTCGTGGTTATCAAGACAGAGAACAAGCCCCACAGCACAAGAACAAGCCCAGGGCTCCACTTTGCCAGGCACAAACATTTCCTGGGTATTTCAGGTGTTTCTAATCCCTCCTGTTCTGTAGGAGGTGTTAGATCATTTCTGTCAACACAGAAATGCTTCCAAGCAGGGGCTTGGGGGATAATTAATTTATTCTTTGTTTATTCTTCTCTCTTCAATCCTAACTGCCATCATGTCACTCTGACTTGGAAATCTGAGGGGCTCCCATGGAGACCAGACAGTCCTTTTCCCATTTTATCACTCCCACACACCAAGCTGCCCCCTCAACCCCCAGCCCAGGGACCCACCAGACAGGGAGCACCACAGAGCTTTCCACTTAATGTGCTGCCATTCATGAAGAGCCCCCAAAGGAGCTCTCAGGGCAGAGCTTTGGGCTGGAAGAGAGAGAGTTCCTAAAACTCCAGAGCAGAGAGGCAGTGACTTAATGACAATTCAGCCCATGAATCCAGAATAGCAACTCGTTCGTTGTCTGAAGCTGGAATCCACTTTGTGTGATGACAGATAGCTTAGGAGAAGCAGATCCTGCCTGCCAAGAGAACTTCAAAAAGGACAAGGGGAAAGCAAAAATCTGGCTAGAAACCAAATGCTTTGCTAAACCTAGATAACACACTGTTTACCAATAGCAAACTAGATTAAGGGAGGGGAAAAAAAGGATTTATGCAAATGTTCTTAATTTAATAATTATGATCAGATATGGCTTTGTTTCTTCCATGTAATTTTTGTAATACAAATAAAGTACAAGGGCTCTCTTCCCCTATAGGAAATGAGAATTATTAAACATTGCACCATAAAATGAAGGAATGTGTTTATTGACATGAAAAATGATCCTGCGGATACAAAAGCTTTTGTATGTTAATTGTTAAATGTCAGTGCAATTTAGAAAGTGGTTGCAGAAGGAAAGAATTCCTTTCCAAAACAGAAGTGGCTTTTCCTCATCCACCATCCTGATTCAAGACTGCATCTTGAAAGTATTTATGGCTGTGTTTTGATCGGTGACATTGGGTTAGTACCCAAAAACATCTTCACTTCATATTGATGTGGTTACTTGCTAGGAGGCATAAAGGAAGTGAAGGATTTCCTCCCAGTTTTATTACTGAATGCTCAAAATGTTTCCTGGGGTAAACAGCACTAAAGCCATCTGGTTTTTTTCTTTTTTTTCTTTTTGGAAACAAAAGGAGAACAACAGTAGCAACCAGCAAATGGAAAAATACAGGTCTGGAGCGGTGCTGTGAAAAAGGCCTTGCTCTGAAAGAGGGAATGTGAACAGCCACAGGTGTCTTGGGCTGATAGACAAACTCAGCAGCACTGAGAGCCTCTGCATGTGGGGTCTCTGCTTTCCTGTTCTGCTCCAAAAAGGAGAAGAGAAATACAAAATGTGCAATTCAACTGCCAGATCGTTAGAGATGCTTCAGTAAATTAAACTTAGGACTGGAAAATGAAGGACCTTTTTAACATCTTTAATTACAGCCTGTTGATTTGCTGCCCCGGGAGGGGGTGAGGGAAACAAACCAACAAACCCAAACCTTTGCAGCCCTGATGGAGAAACACAAAGAAAATTTACCATGAATTCATGAGCATATTTGCAGAAGGACATGAATACACTCTATCCAAAACCTGTTTGTGAGCCATGCAAATCCTTAGAGGTGCAGAGCAGCCACCAGCAGAACCAGTAGTTGCACTGAGTCAGAAAACAGGACATGTTTCACCATGATAAAACAGCAGAACTTGCAGAACACCCTGTGGGGCTCTCCCTCATCCAGCATCTCCTGGAGAACCTCTGTCTGTAAAACCTCAGGACAATTTAACCAACACAGAGGAAAGGCTGATGTGCCATGGAATGCCTGCCAAGCCATCCCTTGCATGTGCAAAACCTTTCTCTGCCAAGCCAGAGCCAGACATGGTCATGGAGAACTCTGCTAAGTCTCCCCTCAAAAGAGGCTGTTTCCACAGCTCTGCAAAAGGTGGTTCTCACAGCTATGGACAATCAATCCATGGCTTCCCCAGGGGGAAATCATACACTTTAATGACTTACCCGGTCAGCTGGGCACATTAATGAAAATTTATTTATTCCAGTTATAGGGCAAGGGACGAAGCATGCAGGTGATGCCAACAGCCCTGCAAGTCTACATGGGAACAAAGTGCCTCTGGAAGCACCTCTGCAGCTGCAGTCACACGGCTCAGCTTTTGTGCTCCCCTGGCACTGCTGGGGGCTGCAGCTGTGGTGGATTCAGGCTCACAGACCACAGACAACCCTTGGATCTCTACTGTCTTATAAGAAACTGCAAAACTTAGAGGATGAAGAAAACTGCCACCAAAACAATTTAAAGGCTGGGGAGGAGGAACTGCTTCCAGTGAGAAATTTGATGGGCAGGATTTATTGAGCTTATCAAAGAGAAGGAGACCAAGGGTGACTCGATTACAGGGTATTAAGTACCTCCATGGGGAAAAAATACCAGCCATAAAGGGCTCTTTAATCTAGCAGGGAAAGGCTTAATAAGAACCCATGGCTGGAAGCTAAAGCCAGACAACTTCAAATAGAAAATACAGCGCAGATTTTTAACAGCAAGGGCAAGCTGGCAAAGGTTGTAGTGGATTCCTCAGTCCATCCTGAAAAATGCTGCACAGCTGCCTCCATTCCCAGCAAGGGCCAGGCCTGCAAGGAGCACTGCTGAGATCCTTCCCCTGCACAGCAGAGCTGGAGCTGTGGGAGACGCTGGAAAGGGAGAGGGACTTGACCTCCCACACCCACCTCGTGAAAGAGCACCTGGCTCTGCACCACGGCCAGGTGAGATACGTGCAGCAAGGAGCAGTTACTTCTACAGAAAAGATTCATTGCAGCTGTTTAACAGATAAATTTGAAGTCGGCCTTCATCAAAAAGAATTCAAATTTACTGTAACGGATTTTGGCTTTCCACCTGCAGAGCAAGATTGAAGGAATACTCAAAGAAGATTAAAAGACAGGGTTTTGGCTACTGCTTTGTAAAGCATTTGGTATCCTAGTCATGTTTGGGATTCTTCCTCATGCCTGACTAATTACTTCTATTTCCTGTTTTCTTTGAAATTGCTACTATGTTCTGCATTGCTGGAATCTGAAATATTGTTTCATGGAACATGATTGTATTTGTGCATACCACAAACTCCAGAGATGCCAAATTCCTTTTTGTGCTACTGCTGCAGCTCTTGAAAAAATATTTCCCATCTCCAACAAATATCAACAAGAAATGCATGAAAACTTCAAACTTGTATAAAAATGTTTAACCATCAAAACAAAAAATAGTGATGAAAAATTATATTTCTCTATTTGCACTCACTGCCTGCCTTATTCTGCACTCAGACAATTTGGTGAAATAAAACTTTGGTGGCCATTCATTTAATGAATTCATTTAATTTCCAAACTTGTTTATTTCCTTCAGCTGAAAGGAAAACCTTGTAATTAAAGCAAAGCACAGGGAAATTGTGGATTTTTCCTAACACTGCCACTGATTAGGAGATGGGCCCACTATCATACAGATGATTTCTCTTTCACTGAAAAAGAAATTAAAAAGGTTATAATATTCAGTTCCAGGAAATTCAGCTTTTTGTGCTTTCACATCTGCAGAGGGATGCAGGGTCAGCTGATGGGAAGCTATATGTATTTCAGCTGTTAGTTATATTCTCTTGAACAGTAACTTCAGGGGTTTTTTGTATAAAAATCTGTGATTCTGCAAATAAACTCCCACTGAAATTCCACTTTTTAGGTGCTTTCCTGGCCCCAACCTGTGTCAGGCTTCAGCTTTCACATGTGTTGAATATTTTTTGTCTCCTCATATTCAGGAAGGTTCTCTGCTGTCTTGCTTTTGTGTCCTTCTCTCCACACACCACTCCTATTCTCATCATTAATGGTTGATAAATAGCTAATGAGTGGCTTGGACATTAGGGCCTCCCTTTCCATCTGGGCTACATGCTATTCTACAGGCCCTGCTAAATCTTTATTAGATTTGGGTGCACATTATTGATTTAGGTAGATGAGGTCGTTGTAACCTCATCTCAAAGAGAAAGGAAGCAGGAGAAGCCAAATGTAATTCAGCTGTTATTTTCTGTAGCACTGCAAATCAATAGGAGGGAAAAAGTCAAAACAAAACCAAAAAGTGTCCATTAAAATAAAAAAAAATAAAAAAGTCATAACTGGACCTTAAACTAAATGCAATGGTCTTACAGGCACTTGGAAGCAAAGAACTGATACAAGCTATAAAAGTTAAGAGCTTTTCCCATTTTAGCACCACAGAATAGGTGGTAGGTTCTAGTGAAGAGACAAGGTTAATAAAATACCAGGCTGTTCCTAGGGCAAAGTGACATCTATTTATAGAATAAGAACACTTTACCTAAGACACAGTGGTGGCTTAATAAAAGGGCATCTTTTGGTTAAGTTATTTTTACTCCTGTTAAATGGCCATATCAGCACCTGCAGCTCTAATAAAAGAAGAGCTCAGGCTTTATACTAAGCACTTTTGAGCATCCTGTCAGAGGTAACTTAAGCACAGAAATCCTACAGAAAGTCTGGCATTCAGGGCTGGTCCCTCTGAAAGATTTCAACCACAATGTCACCACATATAGTCCTATGGATGTGAACATCAAGAGCGTATATGGGTTCAAAAGATCTTGCATAATTACATCAAAAAGGAGTCTGGAGGTACTTTAGGAAAGAAATCTTTGCATAGCTGTGTACAAGGGTTGTGTACTCATCCCTTCCTGGAGCCCATTCCATACACGGGGCAAGGTGGAGGACAGCACTGACAGCTGCTGTTCCTGGAGACTCACTGGTGGCCGTGTGCCTCTTCCTCCTCTCCCCAGCAGCGGTGTCAGGCCAGCCCTGTCCTCCCCAGCTCCGCCAGGCAGCTCACAGCTGTCAGTTCAAAGCAGAGGTGATCCAAGCTGAGCACCTGCCCCTGAGACAGAGCTGCCAACTGAGGCTCAGCACCCCCTTAGCCCTCCCCATCTGCCCCCCACGAGGGCAGCTCTCCTCATTCTGCTTTGGAGAATGCAACCCAGGGTGGCAAATTCCACCAGGCAGCCACTTAGCCAAACTCACAAAGGACTTACGTATTGTATGCCTAATCCATGGGCATTTTGGGATTCCCATCCTAAAGCCACATTCCAAATCACACAAAAGCTGTTTTCACCTGGACACAGGGTTGTTGTTCCCTCCTAATGCACCGTGACAGGCTGCCCGGCTGTTTCCAAGTCACAGTTCTTTGATCTCCTCATTCCAAAGGAATATGAAATTCAAGACTGCTGGTTGTATCCAGGAGCTGTCAAGTTCCACTAATCTCCCTCCCTTTCACATGACACCCAGCTGCTGTTTACCTCTGCAGCCACATTCTGGTGTGGAATTCCAAAGTCAGGGAGCATGGAGCTGCCATGAGGGGCCTTGGGTCACCTGCACACAGTCAACTCCTGCAGGACTTTGTCCAGTTTATGCCCAAGTCTGTGCAAACACCTCTGTCCTATTTAGCAGGTGGATTTGGCTACCTGGAAGAATTCCAGGCTGGCAGCACAGCTCTCTCCCTGCATGGAGAGCTGGCAGCTCAGCAGTGCAAGACCCAAACTCTTTACTCACCCCTGTTTCACCTGATATGATCAATGGTGATGTGAGTGCTCATTTTCCTCCTGCCCACTAATGACCAGCATTAAATGCTCGGCTCATCAGTGTGTGATAAGAGTCACACAGGAGTTCCTCCCTCTGTTTTCTGCTAGCAGAAACCACGACAGAACAAAATATATTCCATTTTACTGTGCCTGTGACCAGCTCCCAAGCAGGCTCTGCAGCCACACTGCCCACCAAGCACAGGTGCATCTCCAACCCTTTGCTTTAAACTAGCTGGAGAGCCAACACCCTGGGAACCCATGTGATTTCTAAGACACTGGAGAGGAACTTGGAGAATTTTCAAGTTGTCCACATCTCCAGGCAGTTCTGCAACTGATGCTGAGTGCACCAGCCTGGGCTGTTTTGAAGGTCACACCATAGGATCCTTGCTATGCTGTAGTGTGAAGCAGAGCACTAAATGCAATCCTCTCCAACAGTGAGGTTTGGGAAACTCATAAGAAAATGTGACCACATCTGTTCAAAATGCAGTTTAGAGACTACTGCCACAGGGGCAGCACATCATAGCCTTCATTCACCATTTTGTGGTTTCACAATTGCACCAAAAAGTCAAAACATCCCTTCACCAAACTGGTTTGAGTGAAAAGTTGTGTTTTTCTATCTGGTGTCAGGAATCACTAACTTGTCTCCAACTCTTTCCAGATGTGCAGTAAGAGCACTGTTCCTAATCTTCTTCATCTTCCAAAGACCAGAAAGGTCCTTGGATCAAAACCACAACAAATTACAGCAGCCACCATCACCACAGCTGAATGTGCAAGCCACCCATGCAGTGAGTGTGAGTTCCCCACCCACGTAAATGTTCATTTTCTAGATAAGAAGACAAGGAGAAGCTGTAAAGTGAAAGGTTTTTTGTTTGACACAGTAAGGGTCTTCATGCACTCTCCACTCCCTCACTCCAACTTAAACCAAATTCTCTTGTTGGACTTTGCTGCTGCCACAGCCAGAATTTCCTTTTTGCCTCATTAGCCAGAGCAGTGGCTAGTTTTAAAGCTTTGCTAATGCTTCCTTCCTTCTCCCTGTGCATAATGCTCCATCAGACATCATCATGGTTCAGTGAGAAAATAATGAAGAAAAATGTACATTTGACAGTTTGCTGAGACTGCTTGCTCTGCTAGTCTCAATTCTGCTTTTTGTTAATTCCTGAAACACTTCTGCCAGGCAATACCTACTCTGCTGCAGGAAGCAGCAGTCCTGGAGTCACAGAATCCCAGGTCTGTTTCCACACAGCAGCAGAGGGAGATGCTGCAGTCAACCTGGAAGTTCTGGTCCTTGGAATTCACACTGGCCATGTCTCTGCTTCATATGGATACACCTGAACAAGTGCATGAATATGGAGTTTAGGGCTCCTCAGACACTTACCAGCACCTGTGGCAGGGAGACACAAGCTGTGAAAAGAGCCAAAAGATCCCACATGCTTGGGAAGAAATGTACCAGAAATGTAGTTACCTGTCAATGTACACAGCTTATTCCCTCCCACCACCATCCATCCAAAGAAATCCTTGAGTCACCGCTGCCAAAACAGCAGTGACATTTCAAAGCAGCCACCTGCAGCACTTTTGTTGATTTTTAAAGAGTCAACACAAGCTGATCTTACAGCCCCAGACACACCAGGCCTCCTGCTGCCATTTATGTGGCCACAAACAGAGATCAGAATCTTATATTCTCATCCTTCACCACTCAGTGCCTGGGCTGGCTCCCTGCTTGGCCCAGACTCAAAACCAACATTGTCTGCAGCAAACACAGAACTTGTGGCCACCTGGGCCACTGGCTCTCACTCAGAACAGTGATCCCTACAATTACAAGCTGGGGTATATAAGAGGGATCATGACAAAACACCAGGAGGTCATCCTTAATTCAGAAATTGTGCTCTGTATTCCCACCTACCACCATCAGACACCTTGTCCTTAAATGTATAGACACTTTTCAACCTGCAGACCAGGAGCCCCAGGGAATCCTGAAATAATTCTACAAAGGGTAATTAAGAAAATTGAGTCTGTTGTTAACGGACTTAAATTAGCTCTATGGGGATCCACATACTCACTGAAAAGTTTTTTTTTAATAAGAAAAAAAGAAGGTTTACATGGACATTCACTGCACAAAGAGTTCATTCTCCAGGGTGGCAGAAGTCAGAGACACCTTCTTGTCCCCTCTTCTGCACACATCACACCCCTGCACCGTGTCTGTCCCCGTGCATTGCTGACCAGCTCTGTACCTGGTGACCTCCTGTTATGCTGCTGCTTTAAGTAAGCTCAACCCGTGAGAACCAAAATCAAACAGCAAAAGATCACTGCACAGGGACATAAGGAGAAGAAACCTTCTCTCCTAAAACTGATGTTCACAAAATTGAAAACAAACTAACCTGGAGACAGGTCCTGTAAAACAATGTCACTGATCAAATATTACAACAGGCTCGCTCTGAAGAGAAGCCCCTTGCCTTGCCACATGTGCCCAGTCCTCTCTAAACTTCATTAAAGTCTAGTAAAAAATAAATAAGATAAATATCATTTGCATTTATTATACGAATTAGAAGAGCTTGCCAGATGGGGAGCTCTCCTCCAGCCGGGCCGTTGCTTTCCAGGAGAGAAAAGCGCTGGCACTACCCAGCTGTTTGGGGCCTGTGATGTTCCCGCTCCTGGAAAACCATTGCCCCTGGCTTCTCCCTGTAATTAGTTCGTGCTAATACCCTTGGCTGGGCTGGGGAAAAGTCACATTCTGAAAGATCACCCTTGCGCACAGCCGTACTCAGGAGACAAAACGTCACCACTCCAAGCTGTCAGCCAATTCATCTCCAGCGAAAGTCAGCCGGGCCATAAATTGGGAGTTCTTTATCTCAGGACAGCAGACTGAGCGGGGCTTTAATTGCTGAGCTATGCTAATGAGCCTTGTTTGTGACACGAGGTGCTCGCGGTGGCTCTGTTTGAGAACGCGGCACTGTCACACGCACACACCACCCCACACACACCCCCCGCCGAGGGCACACACAATCAGCTTAAAGCCAAAAGAAATCGTGTAAGGGTCCCCTCAGCATGGCACCTTATCAAAGGCATCATTAACAGCTGCTTGTGCAGTGGCAGGAGCCTCTCCTGGGTCAGCTCACTTCGGTTCGCTCCCATTCTTTCCTCCCTTCACGGTTTCTTTCCCTAAATTGTGAGTTCTGTAAACACCACCGTTAAATCATCTGCAGGGGAACAAAATGATAGCAAGAATTTAGTGTTTCCTCACAGATAAAAGCTGTGTTTGGTTTTAAAAGGAATTAAAACAAATCATACCCGGGGAAAAGCAAAGAGACAAAAGAATATCAGCTGAAGCCTTTCTTACCAACTTCTTGAGTCAAGCTCTACTTCAGCCTGGATTGCACTTTTTTCCTTTTGGGCTAGGTAATGAAACCAGTTATTTTAATATTCATATTTAGGAAAATAATCAGAGAATCACAGAATGGTATGGGCTGGGAGGGATCTTCATGATATGTAGTTTCAACCCCACTGTCATAGGTAGGGAACCTTCTGCTAGATCAGGTTACTGAGAGCCTCATCTTCAATACCTCCAGGGCTGGGGAGTCCACAGCTCTCCTGGACAAAATAATGGCCCAGGTGGGCACAAGGCTACAGATTTCCTTGTCCAGATATCAAATGCTGCTTCATTTGTCCCATTAATGATGAGGCTTGCTTGCCACAGGAAGCTCAAGCTACATTTCCATGGGTAAGGCCAGTGCTCAGCATCTTTAAAAACATTAATACTTAAATGTGGCATTATTATTCTTACGGCACTACCCAGGGATGCAGGCAGGCACTACAGACCTGTGTGTCAGACCCTCTACAAACATCCATTTCCCCAGTCTCTGAGATCTTTTAACCTGGGGGCCCAACCTTGCACACACTCACACACTTGAGTAACCACCAGCATCTCATGACCCCACTGAAATCAACACAACTGATGAATGGAATGAAATCAGTAATTACCCATGTGCTTAATTATTTGCAGAACTGGGGGCTAAGTGCTTCATTTTTAGCTTTACGCTTGAAAATATTGGTTCTAATCTAGTGTGCCTCACTTCACACTCAATCCCACAAGGAACAGCACAGTCTGGCCTAATTAAGCAAAAGCACTTAACGAAGTGTTTAACTTGAAGCACGTGAACAAACCCATTGACTGAACACTGCACTGCTTGGGTTGGCTCAGCCCCTTGCAGGGTGGGGCCCTTCAGCCCAGGTGCTAGGGGCACATAACTGAGGGAAACGTGACCCAAACCCCAAACCCGTCCAAGGCCACGTGCTCAGGGTGTTGGACACCCCAGGGCTGCCCTGGCTGCTGCCCAGCAGTGTGGTGGCTGAGGCAGGGCTGAGGATCCACCAAGGTGTCCCTGCTCCCATCCTGGATGGCATCCAAGCCTGCCCTTGCAAGGGGGTGCACAGAGGCAGTGCTGGGATTTAAAGAGTAGCTGCAAATATTCTCTGTAATTAAATGACTGGAAGTCCTCATGCTCAAAAGCACATCCCTCATTTAACCCTGGCCACAGCTCCCACTCTGAGCAGAGGAACAGCCAAGCCCTGCTGCAGCACGGGTGTCCCCGCGGAGCAGAGTGGACATCCCTCGCTGCCAGACTGGGAGAGGCACAGGGCAGGGGCTGGGGCTGCAGAAGGGGACTTGCAGCCAGACCCCTCTGCACCTCTGCTTCCACCTTCTTTTTTTGCCAGGCTGAGGAGTACTTGAGGTGGGACACGGGGCACAGCTCTCCCCAGGTCTGGGCTGCCTGGGACAAAGCCTCCAACCATGGCTTGCTTCTTACAAGCCCTAATTTTAGGCCCTTTAGGACACAAAATAATGATAACACGCTCCCTGGAAAAAAAATCCCCTTGGGCCTGTATAAAATTAGCAGTGTGCTGCCTGTCCCACTTTTGCTCCCGCTATGTGGGGCAGCCTGGCTTATTAATACCCTGGACTCGTTTCAAGATGCTTTGCTTCCCCCCTTGCAAAGGGAGCCTGGAGGCAGCCAGGCTGCTTCTCCCAGCAGTGCCAGAGGTGCCCCTCTTACCCTGACAGACAAAGCCTCCTGCACATCACCTGGGAAGGTAGCCGGAGAGGACAGGGCAAGGTGGAGGAGGTGCAGGCTGCCCTGCTGTGGCAGGGGAGGAGGAGGGGGGATGTGCACTTTTCTGGCACAAGAGAACCCCCAACAAGGAGGGTGAAGAACAGCTTGGACTCTCTAGGGGGGACAAGATAAACCACAGGTTCTCTCCACCCTTCAGAGGCTCTGGCAGCAGCCTGGCAAGGCAGCAGGGACTCCAGTGCCACTCCTGAAGGGAGCTGTCCTTCTGTCCTACACACACAGAAACACACACCCTTCCCTGGAAACAAAGCACAGCTTAAGAGGAAAACTTATTGAAAGTGCCATCATTACCATAATTCAACATTAGTGTAAAATACAACCTCTGCCCAGGAGCTCAGAGGAGTTTGGTCCCTTGAGACCTGTTGTCTGCCCTGGTGAAGACTTCCTGACAGGACTCCCCCAGGGTAAAGGAATTTCAGAACTGCTGTGAGATTTCTTCCACTGTGCAAGAAAAACCCCAGCTAAACTCCACTGCAGTGCAAGGAGAAACCTGTGGGGAAAAGGGGAGCTGAACCCCAGACACATCTACATTGGAACCATTTAAGTAGAGGCAACCTCAGCTAATAAAACAAAGTTTTCAGAAATAAGTTTTTCATAATGTCACACAGCCTGCTCTTTCACCTCAAACCACGATCTGCTCCAACATTGTTTTATCTCACACTGTTCACAGTGAGTGCTGTGACACTCCAATCCTGAGACAGCTTCCCTGTTAAATACTGATTTAAACTCAGCTCAAACAAAACCTCAAAACTCAGCACTAGATTTAACTCAGATATGTAACACAAATGTGTAGAGAGAGAGGAAAGATCTGGGGGGAAATAATGTTCTGTACCTTAAGAGGAGTGTATCAATAGTCCTTGCCCCACACAGCCTCAAGAGTTAAGCTTATGAATCAAATACATTTTAATAAACAAAAATATACTGGAATGGCACTGTTTTTCCCTGTGCAGGTTTTTTTCTCCCATGGGGACAGCAAGTTGTGTTGCTTGGTTGTTTTTTTTTCCTTTCTATGCGGTACATTATTCCATTTAAGTGCTCATGTGTGTTTATTAATAGAGCAAAAATGAGTGAACGAGGAGCTGCTCTGGGGAGGCTGAAAGCTTGCACTGGAGCAGTGAATCAGAGGAACAAATCCATTTAGGAAAATGCTCATTTTAAAACAAGTTCCTTTCACACTTGAGTTATTTTCCTCTACACCCCAAAGGTAATCAGACCCAGTGACATGTCAGTCCTACAACACCATGTACACACCCCAGGCAGGATCCTCCAGCTGCACCTCCTGATGTTGTGCTAAAAAGCAACCAGAAAGTGACCAACAGCAGCTCACACATGCTGGGAAGCAATGAATGATCACTAGAAACATTTAGAAAACATCCCTGAGTCGGGCTGTAGAGGAACCCCTGTAACACTGGCACTACATGGCTATTGCTGCCATGTAGTGGATGGAAAACATGAGACCTGAGATGGTTCTGGGTCTCCACAGTGTATTCTGTACCCACAGGTGAGCCCCAGGGCTGCAAAGACCTCTTGGGTTGATGGGGACAGTTCTCAGCTCCTTGCAGCTGCTCCCCAGAGGCACAGGTAGCATGTCTGCTTGCTCCAGAGCAGGGAGACGATCGTGCTGTGCTCACTGCTGCTGACAAACCCAGAGGAAAGACACGAAGAAATGCACACACAAAACCAGACACAAACGTGGGCACAATTCCCAAAGCAGTGGAAAAGCAGTTCCCCAGAGCTGGCCCTGAAAAGGGAGTCAGGAGAAAGTGAGGCACATGGGAAAGTCATGCCAGCAAAGGTCACCAGAGAGGAAAAGCATACATTGTTCCCTTTGTTCCCTCGCTAATGAAAGGTGTTTAGTAATGTGAGAAGAAATATTTCAGACCAGCTCATCACTTATGTCCCCCCACCCCAGCTTTGGCAGTGACACCTGGACTCCTGATACCTGGGGACTGCAAAGCTCCCTGAGGACACCAAAGGTCACCTGTATTTTATTCATTTACTCTTTCCAAAGGGCATCCTTGTTTACTTGCTGTCAGTATCTGTGCTCGGCAGTTTCAGCTCTCTCTTGGCTTTGCTAAAATAGTTTCCCAGCCGGTGGGAGGCTGCTGCTGGATCCAGCAGAGCCAGGACAGTCTCTGATGTGGCCGTTTCCCCTGGCGAGCCCCAGAGCCAGGTACTGAGCTCACAGCATCGCCGCTCCTATGCGCGCTCAAACGGGATTAGCTGATTTCAGACAGTGCCTAATGAAAGCTGAGTTTTTCCATGCCAGCATTCCCCTTTCCAACCCGAAAACACACGGCTGGAAGATTGGCCTGGCATTCAGGCTGCAGCATGTGACTCTTTAATGAGGGAGGTCTATGAACTGCAGGACTAATGCACACGGGCGCAAAAGCAGCTCCCCGACGTGACCTGCTTCACTGGAGTGAAAGGATTTTTTTTATTTTTTTTTTTTTGTGATTAAGGCCCACTATGGGGAAACAAACCTATTCTTGGCTCTTTCACAGCCCTAGCAGGTGATTATGAACAAATCCTATAACCATGTTCTACCTCAGGAGTACCCCACCACAATAACGAGATAAAAGTGCCCTTTCTCACAGGAGGATGCTGCAAGTTCAGGTATTAGCAGGATGAATGTCACAGCAATGCTTGTAAAACATAAAGACTAAAATTGGAGCAAGCCCTGCGGCGTTGGCTTTGAAAGCCTGCTTGGAATAGCTGGATCACAGTGGTCTTTTGGATCTCTGAGCAACACCTGCAGCAAATGTGGCTTCACTGCTTCCCTTCTCCCTGCCATCTACCCCACAGCAGCCTGCTTGGAAAACATCAGGAAGGAGAAGCCAGCAAGCAGAGCAGCTGTTACATGGCTGGATGTCAACAGGCATTTCCTGCCCACACAGGGCACCAAGGGACAGGTTTTCCTCACCCCAACTTCAGGTACCACACTGCTGGCTGGGCTGTGGCTTCTCCTGCAGAAGGGCAGAGGGCAGCTTGCTCCTGGGCCTCCTCTTCCCCCACCTTTAACATTAAGGAGGAAATAAATCAAAGAGACTGAGGTATTCAGGCACCAACACAGCAGGAAAAGTGTCTTTTTCCCACTTTTAGTTCAGTATTTGCATACTTACAGCAACAGACATTGCAGCTAGACCTAAAGGTGCTACATTGCCCAAAGGCTGAAGGCAGTCCCTGCAGCAACAGGGATTTCCTCAGACCCTGATAGGTGAGGCAGTGCCAAACCCCTTCAGTGCAGTGATGAGCAGTGCCAGGCACCACTCGATCTCCTGGACACTGCCACCAGTCTGTGTCACACCTTTCTCTGACCCGCTTCTGGAAGAAACGGTGAAATAACATCTTCTATCTGCTTTTGCAGGAGGAAGTCACAAACAAGAGAAGGTGAGTGACTAACCAGAAAATAGTAACACTGGAGCTGCCCTGAGGAGCTGCAGCCCCAGCCCACGTGCAGACTGTGCTACTTCAGTGAAACCACTGTAAGGTCAGCTCTGTCCAGTTCACACAGTTCCACAACTGATGCCACAGAGTACCAAGCTTAACTTCTATGGAAAAGCTTTTGCTGTTCTCCCATCATTCTGATTCAGAAATATTGCCCTATCTGCTTTAAATTGCTTCATACTGATGTTTTCTTTCTGGTTTATTGTTACATCTCTCTCCTCCCTGTTTATACACATTATCTCCTGGCTTTCCACAGAGCAAGTAAAAGCCAACGCAGATTTTCATATTTCACACATCATTAGCCCAGCTTTTTTTTTTTTTTTCCTGGGGCCAGAGAACAAAAATCTTATGGTTACATAAAAAAACAGGGCTTTCCACTGGTTAGAGACACGGGAAGGGAGGAGGGCAGAGCTTGGCCACTGCCACAATCACAGCCAGTGTTGCCAACGTGCTTCAAACCACACTCAACCCTCTACCAGCGTGGGCAGCCTCTGTGTTTGCTCTCTGTGTCTACAGGAGCTTAACAACCAAGTTATGGGAGCAGAAAAGTGGCTTGAGTAGCAACGGGTTGTTATGGGATGGTCATCACTGGACGGGAGAGGAGCACCTGCCCCAGCAGCGTGGCTGGGTGAGCAGCCAGACCTCCAACCCTGCTCCCCAGCTCACTGCTCCTTTTCCCTAAATTCAGGTTGATTTCTGACCTTAAACCACTTGTTGGGCTTTCCTGGAGTATCCAGCGTGGTTTCTATGAAAGTCTCCTCTTTACAATGAGATAAAAATGTGTCCCATCTCTTCCTCACATGTTAGCAAACACCAGAGGAAAACAACAGAAGCCTCCATGAGAAAATATTTCATCTGTTTTGCAGAGACATAAAAACCAGTGATATGAAAAAACGCTGTGTTGAAACATCTTAAAAATCCAACCCACGATCTTTTCTCTCATTATGAAGAATATTTTACAAAAAAACCTCCTTCAAGTAGATGCAGCTGCCTGCATCCAGCGAACAAGAGGTATAAAGCCTGCCCTCAGACAGCATTTCAGGCAGCATTTAATAAAATCCTGAAGATTTGAGTGTTGTTTGCCACACCATATAGTGTTTCCAGGAGTAGATCTAAACATTTAGACTTAAACTTCTCTGTCCTGTTTCAAAAATCTTGAAATGCTGAAAGTGTGGCTGTGTTTTGCCTGATGCAAATCTGAAAGGAAATGGGGAGGGAAGGGGGATGAAGTGGGGCAGTAAGAAACGCAGTGAAAACCAGCACCACCACCCAGGCAGTCCAGCATGGATTATACAGTTATGGATTTACACATTAAAATATCAGCATGGTGTCTCTGGCAAAATTGATTCATGGTAAGTTAAAGACACCATGGCCGCATCTGTGCAAGTCCCAGAATTTAAGGACAATTATCTTTGTTTCTATTTGTTTCATTTCATGAAAAAGGGCAACTCTGACCCTCATTCACCACTCTGTTTCAAAGCACATTGGACATCTTTGAATTCCAGTGTTGTGATGTTTTGAGACATTGCAGGGAAGCAATACAGCAGCTCTGTCTGCTGCCTTAAAAAGGAGGAATTCTGGCAATTTTTAAAACTCCATTAATAAGAAGTAACCCTGTTCTGGGAAGGATTTCACCTCTCCCTCCACCTGCAGATGAATGAAGCCCTCTCTGTTCCTGCTCCCTCTTTTGCAGGCACTGTCATTGCAGCAGCATTTCTCCACACCACAGCCATGGCCACGACCAAAATAACTGTTTAAATGAAACCATCTGGATTCTGCATGGGTGAATTTATGTTGTGAGGCTTTCACGAGTGGCAGCAAAACATATCTAGAGGTGGGTGAAACCTGGCACGTGTCAAAATAAAACAGTGACATTTTTAAAATTTCTCACAATTTCTGGAGAAAAAAAATCAGAAATGGTAAAATGAGAGGGTTTAGATGTTTTATTGCAACAAGGCCAAGACACTCGAGCTTTATAGCTCTGATGGCTACAGTTGCTGAAACAGCACTAAGAAGCATTTTGAGCTAACCATAAGGTCTTAAAACTGTTGTTCAAATACTGATGAATTCCACGTATTTGAAACATTTCCATTTCAGTAAAAGCTTACAAGTACACTTTTCAAAGGGTACATTTTGCTTCCAATACACAAGTTAATACATATTTAGGCTCTCAGAAGCGTCATTAATTTAAAGAAAAATCCAACCAAATCACAGTGCTGTTCATTTTTTATCATTGCTATTTTTTAACCTTATATAAAATCAGTTCCAAAATCAGTTGCTTTCCAGTAACACACACTCTGAATTTTTATAACATCTGTGTGTTAAACTTAGAGAAAAGCTGTCCATTAGTTTAGGACATGATGGTGTTTATTTGTATTCTATTTACTTTAAAAGGGAAGAGCACTCATACTCATCCAGAGAGCTATAATAATTTGGTATCAGGACAAAACTGCTGAGGAAACCAAAGATGAACCCTCCAGAAATTTAAATGGTAGAGGAATCTTCTCACAATTGAACATACTTATGAAGAGATGTTTTTACTTTTGTCAACTGGTCTTTTTGCCTGAGTAACAAAAGTGAAATATGTTGTCAGTATGGCTCTTTTTGTCTCAATTATCTCAATAAAACCGTTACTAAAAATGAATAAATAAGGATAAAACTAACAGGAGCCTTCTCATTAATTTCAGTGGAATCAGGATATAATGAGCTTGTCTTTTTAAGGGATCAGGATCCAGGGACATACAGGAAGTCTGCATTTACATTTGTGTATGTACCTTTATATCTTCTAAGTGGCCTACACCATCAATTGTTCTGCCTATTTAGAAAATGGGATATAAATATTTCAAAATCATTTTTTCTCCGTGTCTCATCTCTACGTTCTCGAAGTTCTCACCTCTGGTCTTGCTTTCAGGTCCTTAAAGCAATGTCTTTTCTGATCTCCTTCCCCAGCAGTAAAATTTCCTCATCACCGCTCTTGTCCACCACTAGCATGTCCTTGGCAATCTGCATGCCAGCAATGGTTTGAAATCCAAACATTTCCATTTCTCCCTCTAAAGCTGTCTCTGTCTTTGGAAACCTTGTTTTTTCCGTGAAAGTTTCATAAACCAAATTCCACTAAATGACACTAAATTATACCTTTAGTTAGTCTGCTACTGGAATGGACTAAAACACCCTCTTTTTAATTTCTCCAGCAGCCCAAGGGCTGTAGTAAGACAACAGTGCCTAAACTTGAAGTGTTCAAGGCCAGGTTGGATGGGGCTTGGAGCAGCCTGGGATAGTGGAAGGTGTCCCTGCCCATGGCTGGCAGTGGAATGGGATGAGCCTTAAGGTCCCTTTCAACCCAAACCTTTCTGTGATTCTGCATCCACAGCAAGCACATTGTTCACTCCCTGACCACTGTAGGGTGGTAAAGTGTGTGAACACATGTCCTGACATTGTCACAAAGTGCTGCACCCAGCCTTACAGACTGCACAGCCTGAGGAACCACAGCAGCACACAACTGACCTGGTGCACAGGGCAGAACCTGGAAAACGGCTGGCAAAGCTCCAGGTGCGACTGTAAACAAGGAATCAGCACCCAGGAGTTTCCAAGAAGCCCCATGGTGATCTGTTCTCAGCTGTGTAACACCCTTCCTGGAAGAAAACATGAAATCATCTTCTAATAAAGCTGCAGATGGCACAGCACGGCAGAGCGATAACTGAGGGAGAGGATTTTTCACTGCCAGGGCGTTGGCTGGGGAGAGGCAAGGGAGTCCCAGGCACCTCCAAGGGGTAGGATCGAATTCCCCAGCTCCATGGGGAGCATGGAGCAGGCAGGTCATGGCCTCTGGGGGTCAGAGACACTCAGACAGGTTTGGGATGGTGGTGGTTCCTCAGCTGAGCTTACAGACGGGGAGGCAGGCTAAGGACATTGCACTGGCTCCTTCCCTGGATCTGCTGGATCTCAGAGCTTTGGGAGTGCCTGGCAGAGGCAGTGTTTGCTCCCTCTCCTTTTTGGGGTGCCAGCCGTGGCGCAGCCATGAGGGTAGCCCTGGGTGAGCCTGTCTGCTGCCGAGCACAGTCCCCACGGGGCAGGGACACGCTGTCCCTCCATCTGCCCTGCCTTCCCAGGGCCCTGCTGGGATTTAAAAATATCCTTTCCCAGACTCTTAGCAAAGACACAAATCTTCTGGTTTGCAGTTTAACTCCCAGGGCAGCCCATGATACAAATGCTGGGAAGCTACAGGCCTAGCAGGTCATTTGGACACCAAAGACCTAAGAATTCCAAAGGATTTGCATGGAATTTCAGATTCTATCTTTATTTTTAAAAGATAAGGGGAGGCTGTGCAGGGAAATACCACCCTTCAGAATCCACCCACTACAGCCTAGTGTCAGAAACAAAATGCTGAGAATGCTGAGCTAGAAGAACCTTGGTCTGAACCTATTTTTATGCTCCTCTTCAGTTGTACACAATGTCTGGGAGTTTACTGTAGCAAAGGATGCAAATCTTCCTGTGCTCCTGGTATTACTGGTGCAATTCCCACTGGAGGGCCATGTTAAATTTAGAGCCCACAATTCATAAAGGAAGCTGACAAGCTGCAGAGAGTTCAGAGAGGAGTATGAAGGATGGAAAAACAGCATTTACAGCTGCAGGAGCTTGATCTATTTAGCTTGTGAAGAGAGGAGTTTAAGGGATGACTTGCCTAAAGACTATCAGTGTTCACAAGAATTAAATGTTGAGATCAGGGTCCTCAATTAGCACAGGAAAACCTTGCCACTGAAAACAGGCAAGTCCTGACTGGAAACATGAGGCACATGTTTACCAGTGTAAATAATGAATTTATTACCAAAGCCAGAGCTGAAGCAGACAGGATGACTCTTCATTGCAGGGTTTTTTAATAACATTTGAATGCTTTTTTCCTGAAAAGACATGTTGAAATCCAAACAAGCACAAACAGAACCAGCCTTGTGACCTGTATTATCTAAGGGAGCAAACAGTAATGCTTCCCTTTTTTCCCATTCATAGCCGCCTCTCCCTTCCACAAGCAGTCCTGACAGTAATTCCAAGTCTGTAACACCTGAGAGCATAATTCTAATCATAGATCCTCCTGGCAGATCTGCTCTGCGTTTGTGCAAGCAGCAAGCAGATCTCTCCCCTCCCTGCCAGGAGCCTCTCACCCGCACGAGCCTCGAGCCATGAAGCACCGCTGCTGACACTGGTGCTCCCTCCTCACTGCCTGAAGCCAGGGGCCAGCACACAACCCTCCTCCTCGCTCCCCTGCTCCTGGTGCCCAGCAGCAGCAGAGAATCCTCTGGCACACCCTGGTCCGAGCAATTCCAGCCAATCCTCAGTTATCCATCCTGCATTTCCCCAATATCCGACATCCACTGCCCCCACCGTGCTGTGAACCCACTCCTCTGCGTCCTGTCCAGCAGGATCACAGACCATTCCCTCTTTTGAAGGCGTTTAAGGACGTTTTCGTGCCTCACTAAAGTCTCCTCCTGACTCGACAGCACCAGCTCTTTCCCTTTCCTGAGAGGCCTCAGCTCTCATTAGTTTTTGCCACTGAACTCCTTCCAAGTGCACCTCCTCCCGCTCCAAACACCATCCCCCAAACTCCACGTGGGGCTACAGGCCTTCCAGGAACACACACCAAAACCCCAAGCTCTGTCACGTGTGCCTGAGAGCAGAACTTGGCCCTCTTTTAATCCCATGGCATTTATCAGCCATAAAATGTTTTGCACATTATCGCCCCAATTATAGAGGCTTGTAGGTGATAATGAGATTGCACTGGATATATTCCAGCAAAGCACATTCTAGGTTTTACTAACTTCATTAGCCAAGAAAAGCTGGTTAATGGCTGAAAAGTGCAATGATGCACATAATCACACCAGTTGCTTTGCTACTACAATTATATTATTAAGATGGATCTTTGAGGTACAATTTTCATGTATAATTAGTGGGTTATCCCTTCAGGGAAAAAAAAAATGCAATTCAAAAGCACCCAAAGGTTTGAGCAAAATAGTTTTACTGAAAACACAAATGAAGTCATGCTCTCAGGTCAGAATCTGTGAGCTGATTTGTGAGAAAACAGAAGTGCAAGGATTTAGAAACTTAACACAGACTCGTCAAGGATATGAAATGCAAAAGTTGCAGTCCACTGACACACACTGGGAGCACCCAATCTCAGTGGTGTCCAAGGGTATCCAGGCTGTGACTTCTGAGAAGACAACAGATCCCAGAATGTATCAGAAATATAAAACATTTAGACAGATGCAAAATTATTTCTTGGTGTTTTAATGACTTCTGTATTCTTCAGTTGTTGATTTTCTCGGACATCACTGTTCTTCCCAATAGAGACAACTTCAAATTCAGATTAAGAAAGCCAGCACCACCAAGCAGGCAGGACAATGAAGAATCCTCTGGTTACTCCTTTTACCAAATAACAAAACAGAAAATGAGTGTGAATTTTCATAAGCAATTTCCAAGTGCAAACCTGATTTTTTGGATTGCTTTTCTCTTTCAACTAAATTGTGCTTATCGGCTTGACAGAAAATGCAATGACTGTTTTTTGCTAGGAAGTTTTTACAAATTTTATTGAGTTATCAGGAGAAATGTTATTGTCCTCACCATGTGAAATTAATATATCAGGAACTTATCTACTGTCTTGCATGTGTGCATGACATTTATACGGATCATTGCAACTAGTGCATATATATCTCTTCTGCTTGGTAAGATTTCACACAATAAAAAATCTTCAGAACTGAATTTGTGATTGTCTAAAAGTCCCTGAATTTGGCTGGCTTTGCCAAGGAGCTTAGCAGGAGACTTTGCTGGATTTAATCAGCCAGACAGACCTCAGAAATTCTGCCGGAATTCTTGTTGCTATCAGAAATATGCACTAGCATTTGCTAATTCAGTTCAGAACTGATTCAGAAACTAAAAGCAATAAATCTTCATGCAAGCACTGAGCTCTCTCAAGGATATCCTGGAGCAGTGATTTTTGGAGAGGAGGAATACATAAAGGAATGTAGAGTGTCTAGCCAAAATTGTATTTGAAATACTTTTTTCAATGAATCCAGAGACTTGTCCAAAACAGAAAACCTCTGATTTTTCCCAAACGCATTGAATTGGCCTTCCACTGCCATGACCCTGCACAGGAGACAAGACAGCAGGGGCAGCAGGAGATGAAATCAATACACAAACTCTTAGCCACCCTCTTTAAGGAAGGAGCAGTTCAATCTGCACTGTGAGTCACCAGGAGAGCTTTCTGTGCCTTAGGAGCTCCGTGGTCTCCTGAAATGCCCACTTCGAGAAAAACTGCAAGTACTGTGGCAAGGCCTGCCATGATAAGCACATACTTAAAGTTTGCTGGACTGGGGTTTCATTTATTATTATTACCCTGGAGTTAAAAGAAAGCGTGAAACAACATTACCTGCAGGCAAAGCCAACTGACACGCCAAAATTCGATGTGTGAAACCTCCAAAATACCCGCAAGAGGCACAAACCTGACACAGCTGCTGGGGCAGACTCTGACAGAGGCACATGATTAACAACCTGCCAGGCACAATAAGCTCCAAGGATGAAGCCCTGGCTACTACAGAGGAGCCCAGCAGGCTGGGATTTTAACCTCAGCATTTCCAAATGCACAAGCCAGGTCACAGGATGGTGTCAGCAGGTGCAGGCCATTGGCTGCAGCTCAGCAGCTCAGCTTGGATCAGAGAGCTCCTGCTCCCCAAATACTCGAGTTTGAGGTCACAAAATGGTTTGGGTTGGAAGGGACTTTAAATCTCTTTCCAACCTTCTTGCTACAGGCAGGGCCAGCTTGCACTAGACCAGGTTGCTCAGAGCCTCATGCGTGATCTTGGACACTCTCAGGGATATCCAGAGATATTCAGTAATAATAAGGTTCAGTAATATAGACCTGATTTAATTCATACAAGATGGTAACATTAACACACTTCCTGTGCCATATCAGGCTCACAGGATCTTTGCAGAAGAAGCTTCTTCTCCATTTCAACATGAGTCTGATTTGCTGTGAAGGGAAATCGCATTTGACATTTAGGAACTGAAGTGCTTATAGCATTTATTACATTTCCCTGATATATTAATAAAATGTATAAACACAAACTGTTCTTCAACAAAAAAAGAAACCAAACCTACCTTTCAGTTTTCATAAAAAACATTTGATGTTCTCATAAACAGTATATATGAATTTCTATGCCACTTTGACATGCCTTCCCTTAAGTTCCCAGTATGTTCTCAGGACAAATATGGTTCTGCTGATAAACATTTGGCTCTTGGCTTCATTTGTGTTCTGCAGTAGTTTGGATGGGCAAATCAAAACCCTGGATGCTTTTCTACAACCTTTGCATTCTCCTTTAAATTCTGTGCATTTGCAAGAGATGATGGAAGAGCTGATAGTGTCTACTGTTTATCAGCCACGATAATTAGATTAGATATATTTTTGATTGTAAAAATGGTCTTGTAATGGATTTTTTCTTTTTTTTTTTTGTTTTTACAGCTACTATTTCCAATACTTTCAGCAGTGCTCTGAAGATTTTTAAAAGTCCGTGTCCAGGGAGCACTTTGTCTCCTTCAGCTGACAAACTCTTTTGGGGGGAGAGGAAATTCAGTTTCTCTTCTCTCTGCACTGTCAGCCCCCAGATCATGAAGTCTCTTCTCCTCCTCTTTGCTGTCAGCCCTGGAGAGGCCTCAGCTGTCCCCTCCAGCCCCCCCACACCCCCTTGAGCACTCCCACTGCTATAGCCACAGCCAGGATGATGCTGCCACGTGGCAGTCTGGGCTCTGCTGCATGCTCAGCTTCAGCTGCTCCTGGTTCAAGGTGCCATTGCTAGAGATAAAACAAAACAGGGGAAATGATGGCATTTTGCTGGAAATCCAGCACTCAACAGTCAAGCAGAGCCATGTATAGGCTGCCCATATAACTTTCTGCTGTGATGGGCACATTACTTACTTGATGACAGTGATGTGTTCTTGGAAGCACCTTTGATTTTCTGCTCTCAGCTCTTTCCAGTTGTCGGCATGCTACGAGCTGGAACAGCAGTTCTTACAGAGCTGGCTAATGCTGTGTGTTGTTCTCACTTTCAGTGGCTGTATCAAATTGAGAGACAGCTACAAATGCATCATATTCCCTACCAGCTCTGTTTGCCTGGGTAAACATTTGCTGCAGTTACCTGAGGACTGACACAACTCTAAAATGAGTGATCTGGACAGTCACTCCTGCCCCCAGTGCAGTGAAAGTTGTGCTCTACACCCTGAAGAAGTTTTGTACCCTATTAAACACCTGATGTGTTTGGTTATGCTGAAATAGCCCCCTGGGCTTGGCACAGATCAGGAGAAGGTGCAAACACCACTGCCTCTTTTGCAGTCAGATTTCCACCTCCTTGAAGGATCGGCTGCTTCGGCACAACAAAAGCAAAAGCACACCTCGCAAGAAAGTTTCCCAAAACCAAAGTCATGGTTTGCAGCCGGCTTTTACATCCCTAATCCTCCATCCCAGGGAGTTTTTTGCCAGTAAAAAGGGACTAGGGTGATTTCCATA
Organism: Tichodroma muraria; assembly: GCA_013390105.1. NCBI lineage: Eukaryota > Metazoa > Chordata > Aves > Passeriformes > Sittidae > Tichodroma > Tichodroma muraria. Next base: position 163,805 of record WAAG01062923.1, on the reverse strand, counting down.
TCCTTCTTATCAACATTGTCATGCCAGCTCAGGCTCTCCTTTTCCTGGAGTCTGGGAGACACCGCTCCTGGGGTCCCACACCTTCCTCACACCACTGACAAGGAGCAGAGGCTTCCTCCCCAGAGCCCCCCACCAGCACAAGCCCTCGTGCACCCCTCCCTTTTGAGAAGGGAAACACCAGAGAAAGCTCCTCTCCCTCGGGGATATATCAAACATCAGTGCTGGGGCCTCTGAGCAGACCCCAGGCTGAAGCTCTGCTTCCATGACTTGTGTTTGTATCCTCCACTGAAACCTAAACTTACCCATGTCAGTCCCACCAGCTGCTTCCAATCTTCTGAGCAGGACTGCACCGTGCTATAAACTCCAGCTTTCCAAACACAAGCATCATCTGTTAAGCCAAAAGCTTTAGATAGGATTCCTGAGCACTAGGACCAGAGTCCAAGAAGCACAGGGCATATCTTCCCTCTGTCAGCAGACACCTCATGTATTTTTAGTGCTGTCAGAAACAAACCACTCCTTGATATTCCAGAGGGGGGAAAAAGTCTTCTAGAAGTGGTGGTGAAGCTAATATTTTAAAAGACCCTTCCGAGAACTTGCCAGCCTCCTGGGAGAGCTTGTCAACATCTCCTACATTAAATGAAAGCCACTTTAAAATCCACAGGGGTTTTAAAGAAAAGCTGGAACATATCAAAGCTGTTGGGATGGCAAGCTTCATAACGTGCACAATACATCAACACTTACAGATAGTAAATCCTCCCCAGCCTCAGGGGAGCTCACAGCCCCCCAGAGTAAGCCCTTTCCTAATGTATCTCTCAAATGAACTGCTAATCTCCTCTCTAAACCTGACAGCTGTCCTGCATGCACTCAAACCCCTCTGTGCTTAAATCCTCCTATCATTCTTGTTAAGTCACTTGTTAGATCATTTTTGCTTTAAAGTGAAGAAAAAATCTTTCCTCCAACCCCAAACACAGGCCTCACTCACCTGCAGCTGGCACATCCACAGATTTCATACATATATGTGTGTGTGTGTGTACTCCCAGGAGCAATCTTGGACTTTTACAAATTCCTGTGGCTAGTAGGAGCTCCCATATCAGTCCCCTCCAGGCAGATTTCTCAGACCCCAGCAGATCCAATGGCTTCCTGTGCTCAGATCAGCTCGAATTTCAGACACGGTTTCTCGATGCTCTGAGGGAGCAGAAAACTTTCCACTTGGCTGGGCAGAATTTGGCCCATGGTGAATTCACAGCACCAACAGCTATTTTTCACTTCTGCTCCAGATAATGGTTTGCCACGGCTGCTGTGCAGCCTTGCCACAAGAGCTCACATGAGACACCACCAAGAGAGCTGTGGTCTTACACCGCCCAAGTCCTGGCAAGGATTGCCTAAAGGGTAGTTTGGCATTGTCAGAAACAATCCCAACTCCCAGCTGAGGATAAAGCAGTAGTTTTTCATGCAGTTCTCAGTGTTTCAAATGAAGAACATTTCAAAGCACACCAAAACACCAATTCCTCGTCCATTAGCTCTCCTTGACCACACATTTTGTTTATTGCTTGAAACTGATGAAGAGTTTCACCAAGACATTGATTTGTTCCAATGTTAACAGTGGGAATCCCTGCTCTTGCACCAGCACTGCAGCTGGGTGACCCCAATCAGCTGGCGTGAGGTTGGTGCAAGTCTGACGATGCCTGACAGCTCTGCAGGGACCTGAGTGGAGCTGTTGAGTATTTGCTCAACACCTGGAACATGCAGGTACATGGGCAAAAATCTGAACAAAGAAAGCAATGAAATAACTCCTGCAACATACCTCAAACACTTGAATTGCCAAGGCATGTGAGCTCTGCTGAGCTGCTGGTCAAATGGAGGATGCTGTTACTGCAGTGCTGGTGACAGGTGTCTATCCTTCACAATATTTTCCCAGTGATGATATTTTTTAATGCGACCCCAGGTTCTTCATCACTCCCTGCACTGGCAGTGAGCGGAACTGGGCCATTTTCCCCTCTGCCTGTAGCTACACACACTGCTACAGCAGTGATATGAAATTATTCACTCTGCCTCTTAAAATGTCTACAGAAGATGAGATACAATAACTGCTCCGGGAAGTGATGCTCAGCCACTCTGACTGATCACCCTGTGCCCTGTCACCCATCTGTTACCTCTGCCATTCCCTGCTGGCTCCAGTGCAAATCAGGCCCTGAAACACTCCACTGAAGAGGGCAAAGGTCTGTCACATAACTGCATCTCACAGATGAGCTCTGGGCTGAGCCTGACACCCCATAACTGCGAAATGTCCCTGTGGTCACCCAGTGCAGAACTGTGTCCCACACAAGCATGGTCTGGAACAAGACATCCTTTGTGAATGTTTTCAGCACTGAAATGAGTCCCATTTTCCAGACAGAGATTTTGTTCTCTGAAACTCTGCTTCCAGCCAGCTCTACTCCCTGCAGCCATCCTTACTGTTCCCTGGTCTTTGATACAGCCACTTCCCAGGCACTTCGTGTGGTTGGGGAGGCGGATCCAGCCTCGTGGTGCCGGAAGGCAGTCCCTGGGGAGGTATTCCTGATACCTGAGCTTATGGAACCTGCCGATTTCAGATGCAAACAAAACACATTGGAAAGCTGCTTTACCTGCCATCTGTTACACTGACAAATCAGGGCCATGCACAAGGGGAAACAGATTTACTTCTGACAAAACTCCACCCACCTTGCTCAGCCCAGCAGCTCTCACCAGGGGCTGGAAATTAACAAGATCTTTGCATTGTCAGCTCCTCTTGCCCAAATGGGAAAGCACACCTGATGCTTCCCAAAGGAGGATCTGGTTTCTGGGTGGCCCGAGTGGATGGGAACCATCGGGGGCAGCAAAGGCGATTTGCATCTCCCCACCACGGTCCCTCGTCCTGCAGCGTGGCAGCTGCCCTGCAGGGACTGACCAGAGGGGTGAGGGCTGGGCCACCAAAACCTGGGCTCAGCAGGCCCAACAGGTGGGCGCTGTGGGAACTGCTGCCCATCCTGCTGCCCAGGGTGCCTCTGCATCCACACACATTGTGCCCACTGCACACAGAGCACTTCATAGGCACAACATACGTCAGGCCCATCCCTTTCTAGGGTTGAATATTCCAGAGTGGTTCCCCATACCTGAGCAGCACTCCAGTGAGGGCACATACCTCATCTGAGACCCCAGCCAAACCTTCCCTAATTTCATTAATTAAACCCCACTTCTAACGGGGGTGCAAAGCAGTAATCACCTCTGCCACACCCAATTTATTAGCACCAACGGGAAGGCACCTGCTGCCGTCCATGAGCTTACAAGGCTCGTTAGAGCCTCTTCCCACTCGTACAGCACTGAACTTCGTCTGTCCCCGCATCCCTCTGCTGCGGATGCAGACTCCGCCCTGGCAGAGCCGGGACGCTCGGAGAGGCACCGCTCCTCCCCGCCGGGCCTGTGCCTTGTGGGGTCCGGCTCACACGGGCTGCTCCCGGACCACCCTGCGGCTCCGATTCCGATTCCCGTTCCGCTCCCGATCCCGCTCCCAGTCCCGATAGCCATCCCCATTCCGGTCCTGATCCCGGTCCCGCTGCACCTGCGGAACCGGAGCGCGCCCCGACAGCGGCCGAGCCACGCCCCCGCCGCCGCTCAGCCAATGAG
>WAAG01062923.1:123580-158975 GCA_013390105.1 Tichodroma muraria | reverse complement strand
CGTCTTCTGCCGGAACAACAAGGAGGCGGTGGCCCTCTACACCACGCACATCCTCAAGGGACCCGACGGCCGCGTCCTGTGCCCGGTGCTGCGGCGCTACACCTGCCCCCTCTGCGGCGCCAGCGGCGACAATGCCCACACCATCAAGTACTGCCCCCTCTCCAAAGTGCCGGCGGCCCGGCAGCTCCGGCACGCCCGGACCGCGCTGGGCAGGAAGGGCCGCTAGCGGCCGGGACCCCCGGGCCTCGCCCCGCGCCCCCCCGCGCTGACGCTGACACGNTTCTGCCGCCCGCCCGGCCCGAGCGCTCCGTGCCGGCGGGACATCGGGCGGGACAGCTGTTCTTCGTTGCCAGTTAATAGCAGGGTACTGAATTCGGGTACAACACTCCGCCTTCCAGCTCTTAAAGCAAACACCCGAGCGATTCCCTTTGCCGGTTCTCAAACCGGTGAGCAAATCGGTAATTAACGCCTGCTTCCCGAAATCCCGGCTCCCGAGCGGTCACCGTTCCTCTCGTGGGCACCGATGATGCTGGGCTCGCGGGTCCCTGTGTCGAATACTCAGCTTTAGGGAAGGTCTGAGAGGAGAAAGCATCCGAGTGCATGTTTGAAAACGTGACGACTCGGGGCCAGAGTGCAAACTGAGCCCCTTCTGCTGACAGAAAGGCAGTAAGAATGGCAATCGAGCAAGCTTTGATTTAGCTGTGTTTGTGGTGGAGAATGGGGGAAGCCTGATGGAAGGAGACGTGGACAAAGCAGAAAGCTGTGACCGTAGGAGAATGGAAGAAAGGGAGGTTGTTTATTTTCAAGAGTTCAGAGAATGTGGCTTTAATTCTTTGCAAGTAAAAGAGATCTACCCGTGTGGATAACAAATATTCTTAACACTACACAGACTGTACAAAGCATAAGAATTAGGCTGAAGTCCTGGACCACTCTGGGTGATGGCAGTTCCTTGGTACTGAATATCAGCCAAGGGCTATCTCACTTCTAATCACTAGGAGAAAAGAAACTGCTTTTTTTTTGTTGTTGTTCTTTTCGTTTTGTTTTGGTTTTTGTTACCCAGAGGTAGGACAAGGAGCAGCAGCAGTTTGGAGTTTAGGAGTCCTCTGGAGCTGAAAGATGGGTGCTGGAGTTGTCAGTGCAGAGGCTCACACTGCTGTGTGGCTTTACCAACACCTGGGTTGTGGAGGGGTGCTCGGTCCACAGGGGTTGCCCTGACAAGAGCTGGGAGGTGAAGAAAGCCTTGTGGAGGAACTGCTGGGACATCACCAGGAAGATGAGAAAGGAGACGGGTCCTGACAGGAAAAGGGAACAAGGAAAGTGAGGAGTAATCCGCGCTTGTGTGGTTTCCTTTTGAAAGGCTGTTCAGCAGGGTGGCAGATGGGGTCAGGAGAGCAGGACAGTCAAGAATTAGTCCAAACATGTGTGGGATGGGTTGTGAATGAGGACCCAGAGTTCATTATTCATCTCTGCTGTTGACTTGCAGCCACAGCAATTAGGAGGGAGAAAGTGATTTTGTGTGAAAGTGTTCCCTTAAATCTCCATCAGATGGCTCCAAAGATGGTGTCAGGTCTAATTATCAAATGCAGTGGGGCTTGCATTAAATAACACTCAGTGGCTGCAGCTGCCTTGTGCCAGCCTCTCTCTCCTTGTGCTAAATACATTACATTTTGTCTCTTACTCTATGGGGAGTGCACCACAGGCTCTTCTAAGCTGTTGAAGTTAGATGTGTTTGGTTATGTGATTCCTGGTCCACATAGGTTTAATCTGTGTCCACCACACATTAGAATCGAGCTCAAGTGTGATGCTGTGGGAAGAGTTTTCTTCTGTACTTTTGTTACCTCCTTGTGGGCAGTTTGAAGATCCTTATATACATTTTAATTCAGCTGACTGTTACTGGACACAAAAGCAAGAAAGATCAAAGAAAATCTGTCTCGGGTGTTTTCTGAGGGTTAACTGGCTGGGCTGGATTGGAGGTGCTTGCCATGTCCCTGCCCCACCTCTCTGGTCTTTACATAAAGCTGCTGTGCAGCACCAGCCCTAGAGCAACACCTGGAAATCCCTCAGGATAACAGCAGATCCTGTGTCTTGGATGGCACCGGCCTTCTGCAGAGCCTGTGTAAGAGGAAAGCTTCCACGGCCTGCGCTGCTGCCCGTTGCTCGTGGGTCTGCTCTCCAAGGACCCGCAGCCTTGCTCTGGAAAGCCAAGAGCTGCCTGTCGCCGCTGCTACCCAGCATTAGGCATCTCATCAAAGGCTTAACAGGTAAAGTGGAAGAGTAACAGCTTCGAAACCAGCTGGGGGTGGGGGAGGTAAAAAAAAACCAAAACAACAAACCTCAGACTATTGCAGGATATGATGACAGGATTCAGCAAAAGACAGCCTGACAGCAAGGCTCTTTGGTTACTCTGTGTAATCATTCAACAGGACAATTTGCCCTTTAAAGATTTACAAGTGTGAGTCTAACAAAGACTAAACCTTAAAGGAATTTTTGATTGGTTTTTTTTTTTGAGCTCCTGTGATTTCTGGTGCACCAGCACACTCCTTGTGGCACCGAGTGAGCAGAAACATGCTTGTTCTTGGTCACTCTGAAAAGGCTATTACAATAGACAGTGTTTGTATTGCTGCTTTGATTCCTTAAATACAGGGAACTGTTTGCACTAGTAATTTAAATCCTAGGAACAGCAAAGAGCTTAATGTGAAAGCAGCCCAGGTAAGAGCTGTATTATGTTCCACAGAAGAGGTCTATGAAAAGTGAGATACTATTTTCACTCTTCTATGGGCATCTGCAAATCAAAATATTATGGTCACCTGTTTAAACCTCTGCATGTAAGTCATGGAATCTTTTCTATAGTGATAGTCTGGCAAGAGGAGTGAACAAAATATTGGCTAATCATCCTCAGCTGGTACTAGTCTTGGCAAAAAGCAAGCTACTTCTAATTAGAAACTACTTTCAGATGTATAGATAACTTGATTCAGCTGAAGTCAAGTAAGTCTGTGCCCATCTTTAGTGAAAATTCTGTTTGGGCAGGTTGCTGTCAACCTGCTGACATCAGGTAGATGCCATAGGAGCAAACCACGATGGCTATAAAATGTCTTTTTTTTGGTGGTTGTTTTTTTGTTGTTTTTTTTTACAGTGCCAGTTTGACCCACCAGATATATAGATTAATTTTTAATGAAGATGAGTTGCTAAGAGTTGCACGGGAAGATACTGTTCTAAAATGCCTGTTGTCTGGACAAAACAAGTGATACACTAAAAATGGAACAAGGTTTAGCAAAGCCTCCTGCCCAAGAAAAAAAGGGCTAACAGAGCTTAAAGTGCAGCAAGGGAGATTTTGATTAGCAAAATGCAGTGGAATAGTTTTTAGAATCTCCATTCTACTGTAATTAAATGCATTAATTTTATTAAGATACTGGACCAGACAAAGTGGAGGACTTCACTGGAGCACTTCAGCTCCAGCTGGTCCAGCCATGGCAAAAAAGAAAGAATTGGGTGTTTTTGTAAAACCCCTTGAGTGCCTACTTCTTTCAATGCTGCAGTAAATCACAGGATGGGCACACTAGTGCCTGAATAACAGGTAAATTTTGGGTCTTGCTTTTCACTGACCTAATGTCTTCCCTTTGTAGGCTGACACCATTCAGCAGTACCCTTTAGCCCCAGGTGGAAAACTTGCTTACATGCAGCAGTTCCTGCCAATGACAGCAGCCCAAGGACAGTAAAACAACAAAGAGATGTTTCACTGACAGCACGACAAGCCTTCCAGTATCTTGCTGTCTGAGGTGCCTCCTGGCTGCCCACCAGCCCACCCCAACATCCTCATGGCCTCACTGAGGTCACCAAAGTTCATGACATGTCCTGGCCTGCAGTTGTGGCTGTGCCCAGTCAGGAGTAACATCACTGCACCCTGCCAGTTCTCATAAATATGGATTTTGTAAGAACATATTAGTTTTTATAGGTAAAGCACTCTAGAGAAAGCTTAAATATAATGCTAATTATGCCCTCCTTCTGCTGAGGCCCTGATGGCCCTCAGTCCTGCCCATGGGCTGGGGCGGTGTCCGGACTGCTCCTGGAGCAGGAAGGAAACAGCATACCCTTTCATACCTGACACTGCCTTGCTGGAGATTTATTTTAATCCAGCAACATTTGCACCCATTCAAACAGCAGCAGCCTTACGTTCTGCCTTCTAAATACAATCTGTGACAGGTTGTATTCTTCTAAGGTTCACTGAAAATTTTAGCTGTTTAAGGGAACATGACTCAAACAAGGCAAGGATTGACACAGAACTCACTTGGCTTCATCAGCATTTTCAGGTAACCAAATTTTGTGCTCATGTTTAATGATGGCAGGAGATGGAGGTTTGAGCTGTTGGATTTGGTTAGAAGAGGTTTTTGATCACTGTCAGTATTGTGTCTAAACAGAGCAAGCAATAAAATAAACACAACTGGCATGCCTGCAAAGCTCACATCTCCCTCTCAAATTTCCCATGCCTGCAAAGCTCACATCAGCCTCTCCTCAAGCTGCCCAGTCCTGAGAATATAACACTCATTGACAACATTATCACAATCTCAAATAATGCAAATTAATAACACGGATTGGGAAACTTTAGCTGGTGCAGGGATGACTAACACTTATCCCTGTGTGAAAGTGTCTTTGTGTGGATACAATTAAATCTATGTAACTGAAGGTATAATCACTATTTCCATACGAGGCTGGAGAGAGGCAAATGTGTCTGTCCTTGATAGAAGGCTGAAAGGATCATCTGAGAAAGCACAGACCAGATGGTATCACTTCAGTCCCTGGGAAAATCAGAGGAAGTCCTTTCAGAACATCTTTTTGGGGACATGCAGAAGATGACCGGGAACAGCCAGAATGGAATTACTGAGGGTAAACCATGCCTGGCTCACCTGCCTTCTATAATAAAGTATCTTTGTGGATGAGGGAAGGAGCACTGGATATTCTTCATCTCAACTTTAACAAGGCTTTCAGCAGTGTCTCACACAGTATTCTTGCACCCAGCTCAGGATGCTACAGCCCACATAACAAAGGGGGCAGAAAAACTGGCTGGATGTCCAGGCTCAGCACTGTGGGCTGGGCTGGAACCGTCCTCTAGACCCTGGAGGCAGCCACAGGATGACATTGAAGTGGTAGTTCCAGCCCACACACCTGTGACAGGGCTGCTGGCCAAAGGGATGGACAGGACCCTGCTGAATCCAAGAGGGAGCGGGGCAAGGGCCTGCCCATCCAAGGAAGGAGCCCTTGCAGTGGCAGGCTGGGGGCTCAAATACCTCTGGGCCCTGGCAGGGGAAAAGATGAGTGTGAGCCAGCAGATGCCAGGCTGTTTGAGCTGGGCACTGAACTGTTTGGGCCTGGATCCCAGCCTCCAGAAGGATGTATTCCCCTCAGCTCACCTCATGGTTCCTGTGTCTTTGGGGTTCCATTCCCCCCATACAAGGACTTGGTAAAATTGGAGTTGAGTTCAGTAGAGGCCAACACAGTGTTCAGGGTCTGGAGCACACACCTGGGAGGAAAGGTTGAGAGAACAGGGCATGTTCAGCATGGAAAACGGAAGGGTTTTAGGGGAGTCCTCAAAGCAGCCACCCATTTCCTACTAGGAAGTTATCTGGAAAAGTCCAGCTTTCCACAGTAGCACACAGCAAGCAGAGACACAGGGTAGAAGCCAAAAGAGAGGTTTAAACTTTTCGAGGGCCACAAAAATCACCAGAGCTGGAGCACCTCCCTGTAAGGAAAACCTGTAACTTTTCAGCCTGGAGAACAGAAGGTTGCACAGTGCCCGAATTGTGCCTTTGAAGGGGACCTGTAAGAAGGATGGGGACAGATTTTTAGGCAGATTTTGTTGTGATAAGAAAAAGGGTAGCAGTTTTAAACTGAAGGATGGTTGATTCAGATTAAATACGAGAAGTTTTTTAACAATGAGGGTGGAAAACACTGGCACAGAACGCCCAGAGAAAGGGTGGATGCCCCAACCCTGGAAACATTCAAGCTCTGAGCAACGTGATCTAATTGAAGATGTCCGTACTCGTTGCAGCTGAGCGTTGGACTGGACGACCTTTGAGGTCCCCTTCAACCCAAACCATTCTGTGACACTGATTTTTCAGCCTGGAGCCAGTCAAGCATTGGAAGAGGCTTCCCAGAAGAGTGGTGCAGTCTTCAGCCTTGGAGGTCTTCAAAGCCACACCGGACAATCGTGGTTCTAAGTAACACAGGAATTTCACAGCCAGCAGTGGAGTGAGCTCCTGGGCCCCTTTAACAGCATTGATCCTGTGACACAGAATGCAAGGACAACAGGAGGTGGCTGAAGAACAGCAGCACCCCCTACTCCAGATCCAGTAAGCACTGTTACTGGATGGCTGCTGTTCTCTAGGTCCATCCTTTTTGGGACTGTATAAACAACAAAAAATACAGTATTTTTTTTAATGCTTGGAAAACACTACTTCTCTGAAGGAGTCCTGTGACTCAACCAGCAATGACACAACAGGATCCAACGACATGAAAATCAAGCTCTGAGAAGATGGCTCTGAGAGCAAATTTTTCCCAAGAAAACTAGTGGCCCTGAATTACCCAGAAGAGGGCAGGAAAAAGACAAGAGGAATATTACAACTTCTGTTCACACACCAGGTTTCCCAGAGAGAAACTAGCCCAGGTATTCTCACCTTCTCCTTCAGCTGGTACAGAACAGGTCTGTGAACAGATAATGGTTGTTCAACAGCTGTTTTGCATAAATGCATAGTGCAGGACTCACTAAAAAGTCAAGACACTGCAGCAGTTAATTCCTTAACTTGTTTATTTATCATTGAAGAAACACACAGCAGCAAGTTCTGTGTTGGCTTCAGTGTGACCAGATCGTTCCTTGTTGTTACTGCACCCCAGCTTTGAAGGCAACACAGCCATTACTACAAATCACTTTTTTTGGAAAGGGAAAGAATTGACCCTGAAGACAAAGAATTGAGGGGAAAATTGAACAATTTCTCCAAAACCACACATTTTAAATATGACAATATTTATAAATCCTTGAAAGGCATGAATTATCCAGGAATGAAAAAGCAGTTGTGATATTGGCAACAGAAAGTTACATAGCCATATGCTTACCAAAACACTGAAATTGTAAAAGCTGCAAGTTTGATTTGTACACTGCAGCAGTGTGTACATTACTGGAACAATGACTGCAAAGTGGCCTCAGAGGCATTATGGATTCAAGTAAATCTACAGAAAATATCCCAGTGTAGCTAATTCACAATGTTTATTGTATTCAATTCAAATTTAAACAACTTACTGAATTTAGATAGTGATACAATATCTCAGAAACCATCTGCCCTCCAAAATACCTATGTAAAAGAGGGCTTTTCTACTTTTTGGCTAATTATGCAAATTCTTTTAGCTCTGCTTTTTCAATAATTCCACTGTGTGAACAGAGGTGTTTTCAAATGCATGTCCTGTGAGAATAATACCCCATTCCAAACTAAGAAAGAATAAAAATAAAAAGAGCAGCCTGTTTTGGTGCGAGAGAGAAGCTGTACTGAAGACAGCTGTTGGGCTTGTTTCTTTTTATTTTAGCAACAAATGACCCATGAAATAAGCATCATTTGAAATTTCAAAAACTGGCATTCAATTTCCAACCTTCTGCTGTGAGTTTTGTGCATGATCCATCTATATGAGTAAGTAATTCATGCTTTCATGTTACCTCAAAACATTGGTTAAAGAATTCCAATTCAGAATGTTTATAAGCACAAATATAATCTGTGGATTCGATCAAATCAAAGCTAAAACATTGGTTAAACTCTGTGATTCCCACTTAACGTCGTACAGTGGTCCACCCTTCTTCATCTGTCTCGTTTTTAGTGCGGCGTACGGGCTCACGCTCCTTCTCTGTTTTCCAGGATCCTTTCTCCTTCTCCCCGTCCCTTTCCCGCTCTTTGGATGCTGCTGGGGGAGCAGAAGCCGGAGGAGCAGCAGGAGCAGGGGCCGACCGCCGCACCGGTTCCCGTTCCTCCCCGCGCTCTTCCCTCCTGTCGTCAGCGCGTCGCCACGAGCTCGCTAGGGCACAGGAAGGAACAAAAGCAACTCGGTCATGCTCCGCCAGCAGCCTGCAGGAGTTCAAACAAACAGCCCTGACCCTGGCAGTGGCTTTTACTGATCCTCAGCCCTGCCGATAGGGAATACGATGACAACGGCCAAATACGCGTTTTAATTTTATAGGGAACTAACGGCGGCACCTCTTCGCAGGTCTGGGATTGTGGTGAGCAAACCCAGCATCATCTTTGCAACACAGTAACTGCAGTAGGAATGTTCTACTGCTATACATGGTTTTATGGTGTAAAAATATATTCTTATATTAGCAGAATTAAAATCACAAAAGCGTCTCCTTAGAAATGACTGAACCCTGAAAACAGAAAAATCCTGACTTAAAGACATCTGTGGAAAATGTTTAGGTGTTCGCTGTTATTAAAAGACAGGAAGCTGCTCTTTAGCCTAGTGGAATCAGAGGTAAAATGGTACTGGAACTACATGACTCCACTGGTAACAGCATCCACCATCCTTTACTGTATGAAAAATGGTTCATTTCCACCAAAAAGGATGCTAAGAGTTCCGCCCCAGCTGTGCGTGAACAAAGCTGTGGCAGATGCCAAGGAGTCAAATCCCAAAACTTCTTGATACATAAAAAAAAATAAAAATCTCCACACTGAGAACACCCTGCCTTTCTGTCAGCAGTACTCCTGTGTTTGATCCCATGTTCTGTTCCAGCCTGCTCCCAAGTGCAGGAACACCCACATTTGGGGCAGAGACAAAATGAGATTCTGAAGGTAAGAATGCCAGAATGGGAAGATGGGGTGGTCCTTCCAGCTAAATGGATTTGCTGTTACTGTATTTTTAGAACACAGCAAGAGATTAATAAATATACAAAATTAATACAGGTCTGTCATCAAAATTAATACCATTAATAATGTGAAAGCCTTATTCAGAAATATTTCCTTCACATTTTAATGGTTTTAAGAAAAGGGCCAGAAATTACTTTCTGGGATGTCTGTCTTGATAATCTAAACACAAGGACTACATACACCCAGAACACAATCCTATGAGAAGTGCATACTTGAAATGTTATCCTCCTACTGTAGATGTGAAATGCTACTAAGATGGAAAAGAACACAACTACAAATAGCTAAGATTCCCTGAAGAATTCTCAATTATGCCAAAGGTGCTTTTTATTATCTTGTTTACGGAAAGGCAGTTTAAACACAGGCTGAAAATATAACCTACTCCCATGTGACCCCCTCCCAGCAGTGTCAGGAAGAGAGGGGCTCTGTGTTGGATGTGGGACTTTAGGGACACTAAAATGAACCTACGCTCTTCCCGCTCGGCTCGGAGGGGTGGCCCTCTCCTGAGGGGCGGCTCTCTGTCATCACCACGTCGGTCTCTCATGTCACGACCACCTCTGTCCCACTCCTCACGACGACTTGAATCTCTCCAGCTGGAAGTTTCCTCAGCTGGCCCTCTCCTCCAACCGCCGTCATCCCTTTGGCCACGCAAAACATAAAACTAGATGTTAAGATTTTTACCTTTGCTACAGAAAGGAACAGTAACAAATCACAACACGGATATTTACAGACCCAGTGGGTGTCTATTTAACATACTTCCAAAATTGGTTTTGTTTTTCTGGAGCCTAACATGGAATTCTCTTGATAACTGGTTAAACAGAAAAAATTTAAAAGCATTTTAAGCATTTTGGAACTCTTCCTGTAAATAGATAACATCATCCTAAAAATAACAAACTAACAAGGCCCCAAAACACCCCTATCCATTTGCTGTCCTAAAGTGTTTAGTTTCACACAAACCAACCCTTGTTCCTTTCACTCAGCAATTCCACATTATTTCTGTATCAGCAGAGCCCTTTTTTCTCTTTGCAGAAACATTCTAGAAGTACTTAAACAGAGAAGTCAGACCTGGGACGCCTGAAACGATCGTCTCGATCAAAATCTCTCTCCCTGTCAAATTCCCGCTCCTTCTCATTTTCATCCCGATCTTTGTCTCGATCCCATTCACGGTCTCCTGAAGGTCTGGAGTCTCGGGGAGGGCCCCAGCTGTCCTCACGAGCCTTCTCTCGTTCTCTCCACCCCCCTGTAAGAAAGAAACAATCAAAGGAGTTTGTGACTGACCTCTGATCTCTCTTGCAGACAAAGAACTCTTTTCTTCCGTCACAGAAACCTGCTCTTCAAGTTCTGCCTCCTGAAGATCCAACTCAAGATGTTTGTAAGAAGTTTGCACACGGGAGCCACAGAGAAAACACCGTGCAAGCTGCTAAATGTAAAGCCAGTAATGCACACCTCATGTCACAGCTGCCTGGAATAGTCCTCCAGAGCTGGCTGCACCCTGCAGTTCTCAGCCACAAGGTGCAAGAAGAAGCAAAGGATGTAGCTCAGACAGCAGATTCCTTTGTGAAAATCCAAAAGTGAGGAATTTTTAAGCAAGCAGATTTTTTTAAAGAACTTACTGCTTTTTAAAGCACTACTTTAAAATGTGATTTTTGTTACCATCCACTTAACACAGTGCACTCTGCAATACTGCTCAGTTATTTATGAATGGGAGTTCTTTATTATGTAGCCTGCTTTGGCTTTAAATAGGAAAAACCGGAGTGCAAGTTTTGATGTTTATACTAAGTTTTCTAAAGGTTCAGATTACAGAATTAGTGTCTATGAAAGTTGGCATGGTGCCTGCCAATACATAAGTGAAAAGAACCAGGAAATCAAAATCATATCTAACATTTAAATGTCATCAACAGTTCTGAAAAGAATCAGAAAAAGCTCTAGACACTATCAACGACACTTAAGAATAGAAATAAACGATACAATAGGATAATTCAGATTTTAAGAGACCTCAGAAGGTCATCTAATCCAAACTATGCTATAAGCAGGACTTTCAGGAAGGGTTAAAAACAAAAAGGGGATGTTAAAAACATTCTCTGTACACATAGAAAGGGCTTATCAAAACCAGACCCACTTGAATGAGGTATCAAAATCCTCCTTTAAAAGGAGATTAACTTCAGACACATGGAAGGGGTAGGGAAAGAGTCCGAGGTGTGATAATCTAGTGGGAATGCTCCCAGCAGGGCATTCAACTTGTTTATTTCGGTTTTGCACACAGGGAATGACCCATGCTGAGTGTGTGACTATCACATATCTTCCAGACAAGCCATTTTTTATAAATTCAACCAAATTAAAAGGTTTAATTATACTACGTAGAGAAGTGTCCACATTAGCCTAATTAATCTAGATGTTTTCAGAGCTGGTTCTCCCATCTCTGGCATCGAGTATGTTACGCCACTATCTATGAGGATAATATTTGGAGATTTGGATCCTCACTTTGGAGGGAGAATTATGATACTACTGTGTTTTACCTGGTTTACCAAACGGTCTCCAAGGACCTGGCCTCGAGTCTTCACCACCACGCCACGGGCCCCTGTCATCATCTCTTCTGGAGAGCCTGTCATCGTCCGCGTTGCGCCAGGGTCCCCTGTCGTCATCCCGCCGGGCCATCCTGTCGTCATCCAGCCCACGCCGGGGGCCCCTGTCGTCATCTGCAGCCCGCCAGCTGCCCCTGTCATCATCCAGCCCACGCCTGGGGGGCCTGTCCTCATCCAGGGCCCGGCGGGGCGGCCGGTCGTCATCCAGCCCGCGCCGGGGCCCTCTGTCGTCATCCGCCGCGCGCCAGCTGCCTCTGTCATCGTCCAAACCGCGCCGGGGGGGCCTGTCGTCGTCCAGGGCACGTCTGGGTGGTCTGTCGTCGTCCAGGGCACGTCTGGGGGGCCTGTCGTCATCCAGGGCACGTCTGGGGGGCCTGTCGTCGTCCAGGACGCGTCTGGGACCCCTGTCGTCATCTGCGGCTCGCCAGCTTCCTCTGTCGTCATCCAAACCACGCCGGGGCGGCCTGTCCTCATCCAAGCCACGCCTGGGGGGCCTGTCCTCTTCCCCTTCTCGCCTCGGAGGCCTGTCCTCGTCCCCTTCCCGTCTAGGTGGCCTGTCCTCTGCTGATTCTGGAGGACGCTCCTTGTCATCCGCAGGACCACGCCTGGGCAGATCGTCCCCTCGCCGAGGCAGATCGTCCCCGCGTCGGAAAGGTCTTTCATCGTCCCTTGGATCTCCTCGACGCCAGTCTCTGTTAAACCACAGGGAACGAGTGAAAAGTGGAAGGCTCCAGGGGAGCTTTACATCAACAGCATCAACCCCCTCAAAGCCATTTTTGACTGCACCCACTTGGTGAGTGGTTCCAAACACAAAGTGTGCGGTTTCAAAATGCGCCTTTTAATACCCTGCATTCCTATGGGAGAGCAGTAGGTCACTGTCCCTCTATAGCTTCAGCAAAGACTGAGCAGTTCATCTTCTCCTTCAAAACTACAGTTTGGACAGTCCCCTGTTGGTTATCTGCTGCAACATCACAGAGAAGAGAGCTGGCTTCTACACCAAGCCTAATTTGGCAAACTTGACCTAAGTCTGAAAGAATCAATATTGAAAAACCCCATAACCGTCAATTAAGTATCCCACCTCTCCAAGCACATGTAAACCCAACACACCAGTAAGTCTGCTGTCTACAAGATTTTACACAAACATTTAGACCATAAACCCTGTTTTTGTTACCAAATTAATTTCTTCATTTCAGGAAATTAACCGTCCTCAGCAATAAAAAAAAAGAAAAAAAGAAACAAGAAACAGAACATCACAGAAATGTACTGGTAGCTGCTTCTTGGCAGGAGAAGAGAAGCTACACTGGGGTTGAATCTCATGGATTTTAAAAAAATAAAACCTAAACCAAAACACAACAAAAAGAACACCCCAAGGTTTAGAAATCCATTATGCTAATAATGTAAACAAATACATTATGCAAAATGTAAACAAAAAACCAGCAATGACTTGCTACGAAATAGATGTAGGACTTGAAGATGTGAGAACAGAGAGACAACAGTTTGTGACAACTCAGAGTCTCAAGAATTTTGAGGAATTGCAACCAGTGCATTTCCTGGGTTTGTAAGAATAAGTGAGAATGCAATTATCATTGATCTGTGAGGTAAAAACCAAGACACGGAGATTGTTAATTTCCATTTAGACTCAAATTGGATAATCTTCCCCTCTGAAAAATCTGATTATTTTACCATAAAAGACATGTGGAAGAATGGTTATAATGTTTATCAGATGAACAAGTATTTCATTCATTCAGATACTGTCTCAAGGTCTTAGGATTTTTAAATTTATTTTTAAACTGTTATGTTTAAACTAATCAATCTCTAGAAAAGCTGAATGAGAAATGACTAAGACAAGCTGCATCACTCTGTGTGGAAAAAAAAATCCATTGAAGCATACAAATAAAACACTTCACAAAATCACAGAATGCTTTGGGTTGGAGGCACCTTGAAGATCATCTCATTCCACCCCCTGCCATGGGCAGGGACACCTTCCAAGGTTGCTCCAAGCCCCGTTCAACCTTGCCTGGAACATTTCATTTTGGAATTGAAATGTATGCAAAATATTCTTATATTGCATAAGTTTTGATGCCCCATTCCATTTCATTGGAATGGGGCATCAAAACTTATGCAATTTAAGAACAGTGAAAGGCTTCACCCAGCAGTTTCATCCAATTTTTACATTCTGCAGTTCACGAGAAAGTGGATCACGATCAGAAATGGCAACACAGCTTCTAAGGAAAGACTGAATTCTATTTTGTTTCTAGAGAGATCATACCCTTCTAAAACATAGTAAGAAGTTACTAGAGAGAGAAAGAGCCAATAAATTTGCTTCCACTGGAGTCAGAGTAAGCAGTAATGGATTTAAATTGCTGTACTGGAAACTAGGGTTAGACATTTACAAAAATCTATCCACCTGCAAGGCTAATTAAGCAATAAACATACTGCCAATTGGAATCAGCAGTGTTATCTCCATCAGCACAGGCTTTTAAAAACCAGATATGTACCATCAGAAATATTTTTAGCTACAGTTCATCCTGATGTGGAGCAAAAAAACAGACAAATGTTAAAAAATCTTGTCTTCTACAACTGTATAAGCAGTTTTCATTATTAGGGAACATATCCAAAACAGATGTAAACAACTGTGTATTTCTTTTTTATTTTTAAAGTACATTCATAATATTCTCCCTTCAGAAATCTGAATCTCTTGTTCTCCTTCCCTGTTCAATACAGTTCTTCAGAACTTTGTTTAATTTATGGCATTTATTTTCTGCTTTGTGACTTACTCTGGGACTTGCATAGTTACTGTCAGTTTTCTAAATGGAAAATCTCAAGAGTTTCATCATCTAGGAACACTGCATTTGTTTGTGATCCTTCCCCATTCTGTATTTACAGAACTGACACCAATGGCTGAGTGGGAGGGAAATTGTTAATTTAAAAAGGAACCCAAGGAAGCAAGTTGTTTATCACACACAGAAGGTGTCTGCTTGCCTTCACATATCTAAGCCAAATAAAACAGGAATGCTATTTGATCATGGTTCCAAGACAAAACCTCTCTCTCATTCCAAGATCCTTACAAAGCAACTTTTTAATAGAAGGTAACTTTTAGAGATGTAAAGGCATGAGATATTACTCAGTTAATGCAGCTTTAGCAGCAGCAACAAAATGGGAGCCTCCATACTTTGATCCCAATATACCTGGGGCTTAGTAACCCCTGATTACCTCTCCACTGGTGCTCGACGCCATTCAGATTCCGGCTCACCACCTCTTCTCCAGGAACTTTCGGACTCCCTGTCACCCCAACGAGATTCCTGCGTGTCGAAAGAAATTAGGAACATCCTCTTTGAATACTTTAAAACAAGGATTTTCAACATGCAGTTTACCCTCGAGCATGTTCTGTCATTAAAAACTCGCTTGTCACACTGCAGAACACTGAACTATCAGGAGTTTGAGTAAAGTATGGTTTTAACTGACTTTATTGTTTCTCCTGCAATTCAAACAAAAACATGGTTCCCCTTGTGTCACATACTCTACTAGTAGGGTAGGATGTATGCAAATACACTAAAAAGTTTATAAAAATTGTATGAACAATTGAACAGTCAGCCACAGCCACTACCTGTTGACACGAAAGAGATGTTCTAATAGTTTTACTTTTCCTGGGGGCTTATGACAACAGGAATGAACTTAAGTAATTATTTGCTTTTGTGCCTTCTGATCTCATCAGGAAATGTAACTGAACACATTGAAAGCTCTCTGTGGCAAGGACAATTTTGTTCCCAGTACCTCAGTGCACAGAAGAGGTGAGGTATTAGTGATTTACACAGGTTGCAGGGCAGAGCAATAACCAGTATGTATTTTTTTTAAATAAAGTTAAAATGTCTCTCCCGTTACCAGACAAACTATTTAAACACATTTTTATGTCTTAATTCCACTGCAAGAAACTAGTTAGCTAAACCATCCAAAATACCTGATTTCACATAATCACACAACTATTTCATATACAAAGGGTATTCCAGTTTTAAACCCCTCTTTGAAAAGTGCTTTTATTTGTCAATATTGGTCAACCTAGACCCTGCATATTCACTAGTCTCCTTAAATGCTTTTGAAATGACCCCAAATAACAACAGAGAGCAAAGAATCCCAAAACTGCAAATGGAATTTCTGGGGTGGTACAGGTATCTCTCTCAGAACCTGAGCCAGTTTTTCTATATAATCAAGTGCCCACAGATAGGAGACCTCTTATGTGAAAAATACTCATGATTATCTTGACAGACTATCAAAACAATTTATACAAGCTGATAACTTATCTTCATGAAGTTACCCAATGAAATATGTATTAAACAAAGAGAAAGGCTGTGGGGGATGAAAATTAAAACTAGTTCTCTTGAATGGTAAGCTCTGAAAAAGTGGGAGTGTAAAAGGCTTGTGGTATTTAGTTACATTCTTTTAAACCATTAAACATTTCCAAGTAACTTTTGTTGGTTTGTTTCCCGTTGGATTGGGATAACGGATTCTCCCAATTCAAGTTATATTTATAAACAGAAAGTTGCACACATCTTAGTTTTATGTTATTGCATATTTCTTATGAAATACAAAACTATGCTTTTATGTTTAATCTGTGGGAGATTTTCCTTCAATATCTACTTGAATTTCTGACTTTTGCATGAGTCACTGCACTCGCTTCCTATAGTTTTCCTTCTTTTTGTATTAAAGAAAATTTTGTCCAATATTCGTTTTAGTCTTAGTAATTTAGTTTTTAAACAGCTTAGAGATCTTAGTTTCCAAATAGTTTATTTTACCTTATTGCTAAACTAGAGATTCCAGACTGTGATAGTGAACTGAAACTGACAATAATTTAACTATTAAATTAGCCACTTACATTATAACTTAAGAAATAAATAAACAATCCTATGACTTTGCAATGCTAACACCTTCTTTCAAACAATCTACAGAAGAAGGAGCAGTCAGAAAGAAACAAACCCAGAGGTATTTATATACCCACCTTCCTTGAAAATGGGTCATCCAGACCTCTCCGTTCTTCTTCTCGGCGGCGCTCTCTCTCCTCTATCTCCATTTCTCTTTGACGCTTTTTCTTCTCCAGTTCCTCCAGTTTTTTGACTCGCTCCTGGTACTCCCGCTGCTCCTGCTCGCGTTTCTCGCGCTCGATGCGCTCCTTCTCCTCACGCTCTGCACAGTTGGAGACACACAGGGAGCTTATTACCAACACAAGTTCCATTACTCTGCTGTACCCACAGAAGGGTTACACAATAAAATTTCTCCCCTTGGACTCTTATATAAAAAATAAACACTTAAAAATACAAGCATTTCGTAGGATGGGTTAGCTAACCACAGAACCTGTTTTCTGCAAGTCTCCTAACTCAAAAGCAATAGGAAAAGGAGCCCTGATACATCCATTAATGAGATATCTTGAACAGCTAGCAAGAAAGAAAAAGTTCCAATTCCTGTATGCTAATTCAATGTACAGGCCATAACTCTAGGAACTAAAACATCAGTAACTACCTCAAACATGGTAGAGGATCCCTTCCTTAGAAAAGGTCAAACCAAAAAAATCAGCTAAGCGTCAGAAATTTGGTATTTGTGACTGCTTCAGTTTTAGTTTGTTTTTTAAATACTGCACTATGATGAACTCTGATACATAAAATCTTCATCTTCCAATTGACAAATAGGGCAGAAATTCATCCTGCAGTTTGCCAACCACCTCCTCTCTTCTAAAGCCCTGAAACAGGCTATTAGGGCTATCAGACAAAACAATTCACAAAGAAAGGTGTGTGAGTCATTTACAATTTCGGAGTTCTTGATCTCACACCAATGTTCTCTTTCTTTTCTCTTTAGAAGATGTTCACAAACAAGTGGCCAGAACTCCAACTACAGGTGAAAATCAAAGACTCATTTATTCATTAGCCTCCCTTAAACTTTATCTCTTCCTTCACTCATGTCTAGGAGCTACAAAGCTTTACCTTCCTGTCTATGCTGCACAGGTAAGCAAGGAAGGTGTGACAACAGGAATTTGAAAAGACTTCCTCCAAACTCATGAAAAAGGGAAACCAGACACTAGCTGTGCTACAAAATGGAAAGGCTCCAGGTTGCAAAGGACGAAATAGTCACATTCTCAACTACACCTTTAAGCAGCTGCTCTTCCCGTAGCCTTTGCTCCTCCTCCTCCTTCTCCCTGTAGTAAGTGATGCGTCGCTCCTCTTTGCGCTGCTTCTTGCGTTCCTCCAGACGGTTCCGCCTCTCCTCTGCCAACCGCTCCTGGAACTGCTTGAGTTTATCCTGAAATACCAACAATACACCTCAGAACACCACAGCTGTAATGTCTAAGAGCTAGGCAGTTACACAGATTGTTAAATAAAGCTACACAGAAACTCAAAACAACCGCAACATATTAATTTTGCTCCACTGAAAAACGACCTGTTTGCCATGTCAGCCTCTTCTGTAATTGATTATACTGCAGTGAAGAAGAAAGACAATCAAATAATCATGCACACTACTACTCCTTTACCTGATTTTTCAGAAAAGGAATTGCCTAAATAATAATTTATCTGTACCTAAAACATATTACCCAAAATCATCCTTATTATTGCGAAGAATCATACGCAGTTACTAATTTATATTAACATAACACCTCTTCTGCCTTTTTTTCGGTAAAGCCAGTTTTTACTGCAACATAGTCAAATACTCAAAGCTATAAACAGGCAGATACAGCTGCCTGCTGATATGACATCCAGTGATCCTTTACTAATAGCTGTACTGAAACAAACAATTTATCCCTCTTTCATTTTCCATATAAGCTATTACAGAAACAGTCAAAAATTTTAAGTGATACTACCTTGGAATTGGTGCAAGAAATTTAGTTTAAAAGTCAAAGCAGAAAATAAGCAATTCCACAGTTCTGAACCATTTTAAATACTAGTATGTTTCTAGTTTCATGAAGAATCCCTGGGTCAGTTTTAAGTCCTCACTTTAGGGGCGTACTTTGTTAGCAAGGCCACATCTCATGTACCTCATAAACTGTTCGTCGTGATGCTTTGAGCCTGGCTTCAAATAAATCTCTATCCTCCAACATCCTGGAGAGTCTCCCCTTGTGCTCAAGGGCTTTCTCACGCTCCAGCTGCAGGGTGGTGATCTGAAAACAGAAAATATACAAAGTATAACTTTACCATACATTTGGATTCAATCTACCCCAGCCACTAGAAGGAGAAATTTTCTCTTCCCCATTCAAAGACAGATGAAATTGCTGTCCACTAAAACAGTGAAATTACAAAGCTAACATCTCAATCCTTCTTTCTTTTCTGGAAAGAGCTGAGGAAAAAAAAAAAAACCAAACAGTGCAAACCCCACTATTTTTCATGCGTTACTAATGCACTTTATCAACTGACCAAAAAATTCTTACCCTTTCTTCTTCCTGTTGCTCCCACAGCTCCATATCATGCACTCTCTGTTCCTCATAGGCAGTCTTTATTAAAGGAATTTCTTCCAAGCGCTTCGCTCTTTCAAAATAGTCGATCTGAGTAAAGATAACACATCTTTAGTGTGACATAATGCACACACAAACCCCTCATTTCTGGAGACTTCTCCAATAGATCTGATATATTATGGTGGAGTAACAACAACCACACTGGACCATCTAAGGTCAACCTAACCAAGAACCTCCCTCTACCACTGGCAACTACCTAGGTGAAGTCCCAGGCAAGGATGCAGGAATGGAGACAGGCACATCACAATTCTCTCTCACCACCATCCATTTTCAGCTCCAGCCATCTTCTGTTTTGGAAGTATTGTTATATTTTAAACATTACTGAACTTCCTCTCTTGTCCTTCTGAACTCAAAGCTTTTCATACACAACAATGTACTTCGGAAAGAACTCCTGTGTGTCTGTGGCTCACAGCATGAAGAACCAACTTCTACCTACAAACAGCTCTGAACACAGCTCCTGATGGTTTTTTGATGCATCTCACTCCACCACAACCCTTGCAGGCAGTGCAAGAACAACTGCTCCCAGTCAGCTCTTATAACAGGTACACTCTTACAGACTGGCACCACATCTTCTCTCTAGAAATCTGTCAGAGGGGTACTATTTTACAAAGACATTTCTCCCCCAGAAGCCAATCTGCATCATTGATAATTCTTGTTGGCCTCCTGTCAAGCTTCCAGTTCAGCTGTATCCTTTCAGACATAAAGAGACCAGAACTGCAGACAGTGCTCAAAATGCAAAAGAACCAAGTTCTCACTGCTGGCAAAGAATGTTAAGTCTGAAGCCCATCATTTAACATGCAAAGACAAAGACTGAGGGATTCTTCTCCCCATTTTCCCTATATAAAGTTTTTAAATCTATCTAACCAGAACATAATTCAAAGACTTTCTTTTGTCACACTACTAAGTTGGGTTTTTTTGTGAAAAACTTGGTAAAAAGCTTTTTCTTTAAATCCAGCTTAGTTACACCCATCAGATCAGCCTTAGTCGTATGTTTGCTTTGACAGCTTCAGAGAACTTGCTAACATTCCTTTTATAGAAGCTGTGTTGACTTTTCCAGGTAGATCACATTCACTCAGGTGACTACTAATTCTACTGTTAATGTATTTTCTGCTCCTCTGTCCAGTATAAGCATCAGCTTTACAGGCCTGCAGCGTCAAAGACCCTCACTAGAACTTTTTTAACTAACATGCCACTTTCTATTTGCCATTTTTCTTCAAACCAGCTTTAAGTGATCCAAGTCACCAACCATACCACAGAACCCGTTTGATTCCTGAATACAGCAGGAAGTCCTGGCTGAGTTTCACCTAGCCCAGGTCATGTGTTTCTATTTATTATGACATTTCTCACACTTTTATAGCTATCCACGTTTCAGACAGATCCTTTTCTGCCAACTAGGGGGTCTCTAGCAGTGGTTTCCTCTCTTTCAGTGAGGACTAACATCATTCATTAATTTTGCTTCTCCGTAATGGTCTCTCCTTCTCTGAACATTTAACCTCTTCTGATATTTTTTTAATTACAAGTCTTCCCAACTAAGGCTCAGTTCACATTCAGCTTAAGGGTCCTTTTCCAAATCAACTCCATTAATTATAATGGATTTCTGCACTGAAAGAAGAGAACCAACTGGTATATAACACATACAGCAGCATTTCCAACACCAGTATTATATATGTGTCTATGCATACATATGTATCAACACAGATCACATTCACTAAAAAACTGTACAGACATTTTTACCCTTCCCACTTAGTACCTTTTTCTCCTGATTCTTCAGTCGTTCCTGAAGTTCCTTCTTTTCTTTTTCCAGCTGTTCCACTTGTTTAGCCATAATAAAGTCAGGATCCAATTCTTCAAGATCCTACAACCAAGTAAAGTTATCAATATAAAAAGGAGAAAAACCTCCCACAAAAGGTGGAATTATTCCCCCAGGTAAAGAAGGTCCCATCCAAGCCCAGAACTAAAGTTTACTTACATTGTCTCATTTTTAAGAGAGACTGTAAGAGCAGTTGCAGTACAAACCCATGAAATTCAGGTAGACCAGCAATGCAACACTGAAAGCATAACAAAATAACTCCCCGCTGCAACAATAAATCCCCTACCTCAATATCAATATCTTTAAATGCTTTGGCTCCCAGTTCAGTCTTCTTAATCTGCTCCAAGCGCTCCCGAACAGTTTTCTTTTTGATCTGCTCATGCTCCTGCAGGATCCGCTCCTTCTCCCTCTCCTTTGCCTCCTGGCGCAGCCTCTCTTCCTCAGCTTTCCGGACCTTTTGAAGTTCTGCTTCCCGTTGCTCCAGCTCTTCCTTTTCACGCTGGATGTTCAAACTTTCCAGGCGCTCCTTTCTCTCCTCTATGGTTTGACGGCGTGCAAGGATACGCTGATGCTCCTTCCTGGAATTTTTCAGGAAGGCAGTGACTGCCAGCTGATGTTGTTCTTCCTTCTCTTGCTGGATTTAAATTAAGAATAAGGCAATGATGTAAACAATCTGTCTTTAAAAAGGCAGTAAGCAAAGCAAATGCTTCTCAAGGAAAATGCAAAGTTAATTATATTCTCCGAACTTGCCAACTGAATGGAAAGAAATACAGCTGTAGTGGTAAATCTAATCACTCATCCAAGTGGCACCCGAGGCAGTACCAACTGCCCAGAATCGTGCATATGGAGAAAGCTGTCTGTAAGAGAAAATGCTCTGCAACATGGCTTGGGTACGACAGTTTGGTATTTTTCTGTCCAAAAATACTGTACACCCAGATGTTATTGATATTGAAACTGTTAACGGCAATGGGTGTGTGGGCCAATCTTGTTTGTCTCTGTGTTTGCAAGCATATCATCATCACGTGTACTGTAGTTCACCAGAGCTGCTTTGTTCTTTTAAAGTTCTGTTATTTTCCAAACCACTAATAGAAGAAAAAAGTATCCTAACTGACACAAAACACTACATGTGAGATGATTAAAAAATAAGCCAACAATTTAAACATAGTATTTAAAACCATTTTCGTTACCTTGTGTCAAAAAACACTAGGCATCTAGGCACTAGAACATGAACTGTTCTTTAAGCAGCATTCCCACCCCCCAGCATTCCCCTGAGCACCCCCACAGCTCTTTGTGGACATTCATGCTGTACACATGAGGAGGTGTCACTGTGGCAGCTCAGGGAGATGTCCATTTCCATGAGTCCAGCCAAACACTGCAGCCCAGATCAGCTCCCCACACTCCCCCAGCCATGCTACTCCTGAAATGTGAGCACCCGCAGGGATATTTTTAGTAACCTGTCACTCCGAGGGCATTCAGCAAAAACGCTGAAACATCCACACTTTGCTGCAGATCTGCACACGTTTAAAGCCAAATGGAGGTGCCAGAAGCACAGAAGTAAAAAACTTCAGACAAATTTAATGATTTTGTGAATTATTAGAAATGTGACAAATTAAAAGCTTTTAAGCACCTGATGGAAGTGGAAAGTTTTGACCTGAATAGTGAAGGAAAAAATGGTATCAACTTTTCTGTAGCTTCTATAACCACAGAGATTGATACTAACCTTGATACTGTTCTCCAATTTCACAAGTGTAATGACCACTAATGAGTTAAGTGAGGATTCATGTCTTATTCAGCTACTAACTGTACTAACACGTCAAGTGCAAGACTAACTGCCATTTCTATCCACAAATGTACAGTTAAAGCATGTTTTATCTTTCAAAACGACAGCCTAATACCAATCACTAATCAAATCTTTTTAAGGGAAAACCTATATAGAAATATTTTTGTCTTAAACACTATAAAACCACTAATATATGTTCAAGCTAATATAAGGAAGTGAGCATTAGGTGTCATGATACAGTTCTACTTTCTGCATTTAGATTTTAAGAATATTACTTAGTATTTCAACCTGTAGAGACTCTTAACATGGACAGGTTGCTATCAGCCTTTTTTCCCTATGGAACAAATATCTGATGTGTTAGCTATGAAGTCCTTCATAAACCTAAAACAAATGAAAAAATTACCATTGCTCTAGTAAGAGAAGTGAAGGTTTAACTTGCCACGACCAAAGCATGCTGGAAATCTGAGACTAATTTACACCTTGCTGCTACAGAGCTCTGGAAAACCTGAAATGTGAGTCTGACCTTGAAGCCAAGGGCCCCGGGGAGGAGGAAAGGAAGTGACAAAGACAGCTCAGTTCTTGAGCTGTGGGATGTTTTGCTCTATAAAGCTGCATTCCAGGCTTTTCTCAACAGCAGTTTCTCCAGAAGAATAAATGAAACAGGCTCTTGGATTTTCAAAAATGCATCCAAAACTTTAAACAAATCCTAGTTCTGTAGGCTCATGTATGGGAAAGTTATTATTTGTTACATCCTAAACCTGGTATTTGCAAGACTGGAAACTTTAAACTCAGGCCTCTTGTGTACATTTTGCCACATTTTAGTTGTGTCCAGAAACTAACTAGATGAGTGCTTTTAAGAATGTCTTCTTTAAAAGCACAAAAAACTGACTACCACTAAGATGAAAAAAAAAAAAAGAAATTAAAATGTATATCTAATGTGAGAAAACACATTCATTAAAATATAAGCTTTGTCAACATTCTCATAAGACTTCAAATGACTTACCATTAAGTGAGGAGGCTTAATGACTGCAAGGGCCTTAGCCAGAGCTGAGGACATGGCAGTCAGCTGGTTCCTGATCTGCTCAGAAGGCATGCTCTGCAGCTGAGGGCCCAGTGGAGCATCCTCTCTAGTACAGTAATTCAAATCTGAACCAAAACTCAGTGTCCGGGTTGTGTGATCAAGGCGAACCTTTGCAAACACAGGAAAAAAAAAGAAGAAAAACGATTGTATTTTTTATTGAACAATTTCTCTGTTGCTTTGCCTATGACCAACATGAGTCAACAGAGGATAGATCTAAGCAGAAATTACTTGAAAAAAAATTTTGCTTTACCACTCCATGAGAAATGCCAAATTAGTAGGAGAAAACAGCACTGTCAATGAAGGTTTGTTTTATTTCTATGGTTTAGGAAAAAAACAAACCCAAACAACAACAACAAAATCATTGGAAGAGGTTGAACTTTCAATGATTAAATGAAATGAGCACAGAAAGATAAATCACTCTTTCCTCTTCCTCCACATTGTCAACCAGTTCCTTTTCATCACATGCAATACACACGAATCCAGACATCACTTCACACAAAGTCTCTCTACAGCACTCACCTGTAAGTCACAATGCCTGGCTGCATCCACGATACAACGCTCCAGCTGGAAAGCATCCACAAAAGGAACCAGGGTACACAGACGAGCAAACTCAATGCTTTGATAAATCTGGGCCACCTGAATGTGAACAGAAACATTAGCTATTTCTCCTCAATAAAAAGAAATCAGAAGTTGTTGTACAGGCCTTAAAGTTAACTCATTAAGTTGTCAACAAATGAATGTATGCATATTAAAGCAGTTGCAAATACTGTCTGAGGATTTTACTTCTGTACTGTATTCAGATTAAAACTCATTCCTGAATGGCTGCTTTGTATGAAGGAGACTGGCAGCAGTAACTACATCCAGCTATGCTGCTAATTAGCCTTCAACTATTTCTTTAGCACACCAGAAATAACACTGCTCATCACTGGTAACGAAAGCAGGTCAATGAAATGTGCATTTTATAAAAAACTTAAGATACAAAAAAACAAACAAACAAACAAAACAAAAACAAAATAAAAATAAAAACAAAACAAAGAAAAAAAAACCCACCAAAAATCAGAGTGAAATACTACCCTCCCTGACCTTACTCCAAAGAGATTTAAGAAACTTGATACATAATGAAGAAAATCTAGACAAAAGACTACACCTCTGTACCCCACTATCAAGTACAGTTACTATAGCTGTATTCAAATGATGCACAAACCGAAGATATGGGTTATATATTAGAAAAACATATTTGAAAATCAAACAGTCTTCTATTTGATAGAAAAAAAAATTATTTCAGCATTAAAGTTTCCAACTTAATCCTCCTCCAAAGCATATTCTAACTTATGTATACTTAGGAACATACACTATCTTTACTCATACCTGCTGCAGAAGGCGAAGGATGGTGTTGTTTTGCAGGTGAGGAATGTACAGCTGCAGTTCAGGTTCCTTTTCAGCTTGGTCCTTCACCCAGTTCAGAACCTATCAAAAGTCTGAAAAGTTACTCTATCCGCATTGACCTGTACAAACTTCACCATTAAAGTAACATTTCTGATTTATAGCTCTTAAAACAAGAGCACTTCTGTCCAGATACTGTTTCAGTCAAGTGCATCCCTTGATCTGAACATTTACAGTTACAAAGAGCTGACAGCAGTTTTTGTATGAAGGCGACTGACAGTACTGGCAACATTTACCACACTGCTAATTTACCTTCAAATTCTTTTTAGCACCTCAAATATCTTTGTTCCCACTATCAAAGAAAAAGAACATGATGTGCTTCATCAACTGCAGAATTTACACTAACCTAATCAACAGCTCTCACATTATCCTACATCCCAACACTCTACCTTTTAATAGTAAAACCAGGCATTGGTGCATCTTTCCACTTAGCACACAACCCACTTGCCAGCATATGCCCACGTGTGCACAGTCTTCTTATTTTGCACCTTTAAACAAAATTAACTCGTTATCATCTCCACCAACAAAATCTTCTGATAAAATTCCCAAAACTCTGCACCTTTATGGAGTCCTCTGAATAGCACCCAAAAGACCTGAGAGAATCTTCATTCTATTTCAATAACCTGGCTTACTCTATCAGGTGTCATGCACATGTCATGGTGATGGAACTTCACCAAATGAAGGCTGCTATTGAAAAAACTGGCAAAAGAAAAAGCTAGTTGATATTTACCACAAATCAATATTGAAACAACAGACTATTAGTCAAGACCAATTACTACACACACAGAGCTACAAAAAACTTACCTTGCTGACACGGGCACTCAACTTGAGCGGGTGAAAGTCTACTTCAAGCCAATTGTAAAGTTCTTTTACTTCTGGGACAACATATTGCACTACGTTGAACCTGACCTACAGTCAACAAAAAAAATCAGAAGATCTCAACATAAATACAGTATTAACCAATAGTAACGCTTTAAGAATTACACATTCAACAAGCTAAACAGGCAACAGATATGGTTTTTAATACAGGAGACTATGTATTTTTCATTACATTCTTAACTGCAGTGACAGTAATTCTACACTACATCACTTAAATGTAGTTTAAAAAGAAAAAGTACACAAAAAACAAGCTAAACAGACTAGAGTACCATCCTCAGCCATTTCTAAGACACAAGCCTATTAAGCAAACACAGACCTGCATCCAAACTAAAACCCCACATCTCTGTTCATGATTGAATTTCTGAAGCCTTAAATTGTGGTTTTGAGGCAGACTGGAGATATGCTTCAAGAAGAACTAATTCAAACTGTAAAATGAGCTTTGAACCTAAATTTTAGATACGAGTGCAAATGACTGCAAGAAATTCAAACATTCTCTGAAAATACCCATTACTTAATGTCTGATTTGTTCACAAGCATTGGGGGAGGTCTGAGGATAGACAGATCTAACATCCCTTAAAATTAAACAAAAGGAAGTTTTTATAATCACTTAGATCCATATGGTCCATCATTTGACATCTGGCCTGTGCTTATCCAAAACACATTTAAAACAGAAAAATAAGCACTTGGTTCACTTAATTGCACACTTCAGAGTCGGAAAAAAACCCCAAAGTTCTAGATCAACAACACGTTTCAGACCGGTCAGTGGTTCAAATCAATATTTGTTGCTTGGGTGACATAAAAGACTATACTGAATTGCACACAAGCATTCATATCACTGCCATTTCCAAACAGTCCTCGTGAATCTGCAATTAAGTCCCAATTAACCATACAGCTGTTTTAGCTTTAGAATTGCTGTTCCACAGCTAAGCACAGCGCTCTAGAAGGAACAGGACGCAGCGCTGTGAAGCTGCTCACCTGAACCCCAGTACCTACCATGTCATTGATGAGGCTGGCCCGGGTAGGGGGGGCCTGCAGCCCCAGTAGGGTGGCCAGGCGCCGCTGTTTCTCCACGATGATTCCGTCCATATCCAGGAGACGAGCAATATCAGTTCTCTCTGGAGTTATTGGAATGGACAGGGTGGCCAAAAGGACTCGAGTGGACATTCTGGTGACAAAGTAGAAGTGCAAGAGATGAACTGCTAGAGAACACTTACTAATTCCTGTTCATGTACGTGCCTGTCCAAGAGAGGAATGAGGAGTATTCATGACGCAAAACTGTGTAAAAACACCAGAAATAAGGAGACACCAACTACACCGTGAGAGGAAATCGTGAAATCTTGTGAAGAAAATACCACCACTCAGAAGAGAAAAAGAAAACAAACCCCCAGATATTTATTGACTTGCCTATCTTCTCAAGTCAGTAAAGAGAAGGAAGCTTAACTAAGGTGATGCTAATGTTCGTAATACTTACACTGCAGCTTTGTAAAACATCCTCCTTGCTCTAGATTTCTTTTGAGGCAATTAGTACTGGCCAATTTAGGCAGAGCTGTTCATAGCCATACATGTCATCTGCTTCTTTTGGGGTACAATTTAATTTATTTTTGAACCTAGGGGGTTAAAAACAGATTCTAAGATCACACCAAGTATCTTTCCCCACCTCTGCATCTCCTCTTGTGTGAGATTCTTTCGCATTTCTCTTGATAAGTGATAAAGGCGGTGAAGGGTAGATGCATGAAAAAGAGCATTTCCTGATTTCCAGAAGACAGTTGAAACTTTATGATAGTAATTTGCCATCAGCTGTGGTTTGGGTGGCTTCTTAGACAGTGCAAATAGTCCATGAATATCTTCCACTGCTTTGAAAGCTTCCTAAAAAACCCCAAAACAAATACACTACTGTTAGAGGAGTTTTTTGCAACACCCCAAAACAGGAAAAATATGAATTTATTAAAGGTTGTAAGACTATAAAATATTAAATACTACTGAAAGCTGTGACCTTCAGTTTTGTCAGCTACATGAAATGAAATACTTCTTTCCTAACAAATTATTTGGACATACTCCATTAACTATCTGCTTAGAATTTGGTATTTTTGAAAACTTGTTTCATTCAGATTTTCAAGCTACAAACCAAAGGGGGGAAACCCAAACAAAAAATCTCCAAAAGTTCTACTAGCAAAGCTTGGTTTGAGATGCTGTGCAGGAACACCAGACTAAGCATTCAATATTCCAGATATTAAAACTTTATTCTTGAGCTCTTATCCTTTCTTCACCTTGCTGCCATGTACCATGAGACACGAACAGCACGGAGCAGATTCCGGAAAGGCTGCAGACCAAGCAGGATGGGGACCCTGCTGCATACCTGCCACAGCTCCATGCTGATAGCACTGTCCAGCTGCACCAGCCTGGTCTCCAGGTGCATGGACTGGCTGTCGGGGTTGTTGAGGTTGATGGCTGTGCTTTGGTTGTGGTGCCGCTGGATCTGCCCCAGGTGCATCCGCAGGTTATCGCAGAGCTTGCGGAACTCCGCTTTCCGCGTGTACTGCAGGCAGAACTTGAAAGCTGCAAAAAGGAATAATGTAAATTAAAAATGTTCACTTAATGGTGACTTCATGGTAGTTCTAACTGGGATTCAAGTATGTAAATCAGTACACTTAAAAGAATCTTCATTTGCAGTCAAAAGACATCTCAAACACGATACAATCTGTCACACATAATGAGTAAGTGACAATGCAGAGCATTTTCATCTTGACCTCAAAAGATGAAGATGTTTCTACATAATTAAGCTTAAAGAGCAAAGGGAATACTTTAAGTCTCTTTAAAAATGTTCTAATTCATGCAGTGATTCCAGCTTTTAGTTTGAACTAAGAGCACACAAAATCCTGTGAATAGCATGAATCCAGGTTTTGGCTTTGTAAAACGTGGGGAAAAAATTCTCAAGTCATCTAAATATGGTAAAGTCAAATGAAGCTTTCAAATGACTGGAAATTACACAGACAAAAACCCTGTCATTAATCCCATAGTTCTCAAAAACCAGTCCCTGTTCTGGCTTCTGGAGATAAGCGCAACACAAGTGCAGGAAAGAGGTCAAGAAGAGGAGATGGACTGTAGAGGGGGATCAAGACCACCCAAAACTCTAGAATCCCTCCAATCCATTTCTAGAAAGGTCCAGAAGAACAGATGGAACATGAGAACTGATTTGCATATAACAAGTGAGAAACTTACCTATAAAAAGGTAAAGTCCAGGTGTGTGTACACCCCAGGACCCTGGACACCCCAATCAGCTGGAACAACCCTGGAGTGAGGACTGGTTTCTCTTTTTCCCTCCCATTCTTCTAACCCTCTCTTTAATTTAACCCTCTCTTCTTCCACCCTACCCCTTCATCCAAAACCCACTGCCATGTGCCAATGCTAGGAGGTCAGGGACTAATACACCAATTTTCATGCCAAGAATGTCATTTACTACTAAAACTCTGTAAGCTTTTGAGGACCCTCTGACTCTTGTTGTTCCTTTTGACCACAAGCACCTACAAATCATAGATGCTCCCCTCCCCTTAAGGGGTGGACACCATATCATTATCATTCAAGTTTCCATCTTTTGAACCTACCTTGCTGTGCAATGTCATGGTACAGGCGTTCTACTCGAGAATTATTTCGGAGAAGATCCAAACACTGTCTATAGGATTCCCACAGAAATTTAACCCAGGGTGTCAAAAGCAGGCGGTCAGTACGATCCTGAGTGTCTTCTCCACTTACAGCACTCAAAAGAACACTTTAGTCAGGGCAGCAGGGTAAGAAAAGAGAAAAAAGAGAAGCGGTTTATTCCCTACAATTCTCATCAATTTTTCTTAACAGGTTCTAAGATGAGACTGGACAAATCTGAACAGCTAATTGCTGCTGAATGGCCTATTGCTTATTTTCAAACCAGTCCCTCAGACTGCTCCCTTCTCCTTTAAAGGATAATTATTTCAAACTTTTAAGTTTCAAACTTTGGCCACTGCATATATGACTGACACGTCCAAGCTCCAGAGGTAAGACATCAGAAACTTGTATCCTTCAAAGAAAACTAACTCCAGATTTTCACCTTCCCTTTCCTAGCAGGGAGCTGTGTCCTGTACCTCTGTTAGAGTCAAGTATCAGTGTCAATGCAGTCACTTTAGTACTTGCTGACACTTCCCTTTTAGTCACCAGCACTGCTGCCAGAGTTCACTTCGTGTTAACATGTGACACAAGTGCTGTGTTATGATCCACACACATCAGAAACCAGAATACTCACATTAACATTTCAAATCCTTCACAAATTCTGACATGAAAAAGATGCTTAAATATGTCAGAAGTAAGATACAATAATTTTCATTTAGAATTTCATTCCCTCATAACAGAAATATAAGACAGGGAAAAGCATTCCCAAGACACTGAGACAATTCAGTGCTACGTCCCATATGATCCCTTTCTGCTGAACAATCCAATCAACATTTCAGACTCACAAAATCCATCTTCCCTAAGCCTTCATTTTTAAAATTCTTTTTGAACTGTTTTTAATATAAAGTCTCAACTCTTGTAACTCTTCTACTACACCATTTCCAGCTCTAATTTGCATCTTTGGGTACTACATACACTATTAAACACGATACGTCACCAGTGCTTTCTCTAACAGATCAAGAGGTGAATCCAGCATAAAAGCATGAAAAGTCTAGAAACGGGACCTAAAAAATACTGAAGGAAGTGTGCTTGTTCAGATGAGAAGTGTGATTGAAAAGATCCATTCACTAGTCCTCTATTACAAAAAGAAGAACAAGGAAAAGAGAGATCAGTCAATCTTCACTGTTTAACTATTAGTGGATTCCTCCATAACAATTTCAGGCACTGGAAATAACATGAATGGCCCTGCCCCTCTATTGAAGACATGTCTGTCACCTTTTCTTTTTTGCAACCAACTTCTACTAGAGAGTTTTGCTGTTAACATGTAAATACAGAGCCTTCTACTCCAGGTCTTTATGACTATTATTTGACTACTACAACCCTAGTCCTACACAAGACAAATGTTCAGCAATTTCTTTCAATTTTTTGTCATTTCTATCACCATTCTACCTTCTCATTACCTATTAGTTATCTCTTGAACGTACTTTTCATGCCCTTCCTTCTATTATCTCATCACTTAATCAAGCAACTATAAAGTAACATTTCCTTTTGTTTGTACATGCCCAGTGTGGTCAGAAGAAATAGAGACTATCACATACAAGAATTACATTGATCTGATATAATTAACAGCATTTCTATACCAACCAGTAATAAGCAGTTTACCATAATACACTCTCCAATACCACTACAGACACTAGAAAGTGGTGACCCAACTCCCAGAACCACTTCCACTGCACCTAGACTTTCTATTTATTCCTTACTGCTTGTTTTCTTTACTCAGACTTAGGGTTTCATTCAATGTAAAATTCCTGCTTTTATCCCTACCTTTAAAACCTCTAGAAAAACACTAGTATTCCATTTCAAGCCTACCACATTTATATCTCAGCTTTGTGAATGAAAATAAGGATGCTTTCTGTGAATTGCTACATTTTAAAGACAGGCTGCACACCTTTCTGGAGTCTGAATGTTATCCAAATCTTCTATGTCCAGTACCATCTGCTGGGATTCTTCTTTAGCTGCTTCTGTTTTTTCTTCAGCTAATTTTAAATAGGCTCGAACAACATCCTCCAAAGATTTGATGTTAACCTACACCAAAGGCAAAAAAATGGGAAGATGTTTCCACCCACTATAGACAACAAATCTTTTAAAATGTAACTGCTACAAACCCAAGAACATCTAAAAGGCAGATTAATCCTAATTCAGGACAAATCAGTTACTTTTAGATTATATCAGCTGACAGATACCATGCCTGCTATAAATAAGTACAATAAAAATCAAAAGCCATACCTGCTGGCAAATATTCTTGTACTGGTACAATCCTTCTTTCGCCAGGTGACTCTTGCGCAGATCCACGCAGAGTTCCAGGTACTTCAGCATAATTGGCTCGTGGATTTTCTGCCATGTTCGGTGTTTCTTACTTTTCATAACATCATAGAGAACATCAAGGGCAGGCTGCTTTTTGCCAACCTCAAGAAATTCTGAAAGTAAAATCCCAGTTAGCAAAAGACTTGCACACCAGAAGATGCATGTTTTATGCTTAACACAGGAAACATTCAGAATTTAATCAACTACCCAGAGTGCACTGATGGTTTCATTCAGTTGGTCAGATCAAAAATGTTGGCAATTCAGTGCCTGTTGTTCATTGACATAAGTGGCAAACAAACGTTGACCAGTAAATTTACATGGGAATTTCAGGATAGCAGAGCTGTCTCTCCATCCCTCCAGGCATGACTGAACACTTCATACACGTGAATCTGTATGAATGCACACATCCAGTTTTAACCATCCTGGTTTCATCAAGGACAAGGAATACCCACCAGGAGACTTGTGGGTACAGCACCCACCACGGGCATTTAACAAGGTGCAAAACATAACACCAATGTGACTGAAAGATAAAGTCCTGCTCTCAGGTGAGGGAGGACGGAAGGAGAGGAAGGGAAAAAACTTCACTCAGCAAAGTTGCTCATTTGTTATTTTTAACTCCTGAGTGGTTTAGCACTTCAGTTTACAGAAGTTACACCAAAAGCTGCTGCAGTTCAGTTGAAGGGTCAAACACTTTTCAAATCAACCTTGCTGCTGAAACCAGCGCCCCATTTATTCATCCCTAAGCAGCTGCTGTCATTAACAGGAGCTCTCAGCATCACAGCAACTCCCACCTCTGCTATCCCACACATTCTGCATCACACAAAACACAGCAAACCACCCACTGGAAACACTGAGGCACGACCCACATACACACAGACCCTACTCTGTACTGCAGAACAGCAGGAGAAATGAATACACAGAATGGGAAGCAAACAGGTTAAAAAGATAAGGGAGGTCAAGTACAGCTAGTGGGAAATGTGCCTATTCTTAAAGGCTGAGGGCTGGAGTCAGTACTTCCCATGAAGTACTTTGGAAAGCACTCCATTCCTAAAGAAATAATGGCAGAAACTATTACAGTAGGGGCCTGCTCCAGGGGCTCAGATATCAGACAGAGCTTCCAAGTTTTAGCATCTCAAATTGGAAGTTAAAGATGGCAAAAGGTTTAGGCTGAAAGCAGCAGAGTGGTTTTAATTTAAGGACTACAACAGCTCATATTCAGGGCTCAGTTTATGTAAATAATGAGCTGGCAGAAGAAGAGCAAGTTCCTTTCTAGAGAAAGCACTGTGATACAACTGAAGATAATCAAAGTTACAGTGTAACAGTATCCAAGTATCCAGCAGTACTTTACTCACCACGGCAATTTTAATAAAGCTACCATCCATCCCATAATTTACGATATTCTATCTCAGAGTTGCTTTTGAGACAATTACTGTTCAGCTTTACACTTTATTTATGAAAATAAACTTGAAAGGCAAGTTTAATCCTGCAACAATGCCAGGGCACTCCAACCGCAGCTCTCAGTGGTCGATAACCAACTGGACAAAGCAGAAAATTCATTTATGTTGTTTTGAAACTTCTAATTAACTCTGGCTAAGCAGGTTCTTACAAGTAAGTCAAATAATTAAGGCTAATTTAAGAGACACTTCAGTAAAAGCACAAAATGAACTTAAGAATCAAATACAGCACACAATGCCATGCTTTGCAGTAGGAACTGTAAGTTACGGAAACAAAGATCTGTAACATACAAACTGTAAAGCTGAGTCCATAAGTAGCTGCAGGAGTTAACTTCTACTAGTTTTGTTCTTTTATACTACTTAAAATGCTAAGAGGTATTCAGAATGAATGCTCAAGAAACAACTGATAAACATCAACGACTCACCTACTGCTAACCCAAAATCTTGAATTAAGCTCAGTTTTCAATCTGAGAAAACATATCATTACAAGAGGTGACAAAGATGTGATGTGCTTTACAGTATCTCTAATAGTGAGCAAGCTTAGTATCTGCAACAATAAAACACTCCTTAAAAGTTGCATTACATCCTTGAGTACAAAGCAATGCCAAATATTAACAATAGCTAAGGGTTGGCCTTGACCTACATCTATCAATTATAAAAATGCTTCTCTTACGTATCTGTATGTACATAAAATCCTTCATGCTCTTCATATTTCCAAACATCACCTCTGTATGTTGAAGTCACTGAGAACATAAAGTGCTTCTAATGCTC
The DNA here is from genome assembly GCA_013390105.1 of Tichodroma muraria. NCBI lineage: Eukaryota > Metazoa > Chordata > Aves > Passeriformes > Sittidae > Tichodroma > Tichodroma muraria. The sequence continues at coordinate 124,798 of WAAG01062923.1, read as the reverse complement.
ACTTGAGCCTTACGTATAAAAAACACTGAAACTCTGGAAACTGCACTGAATGTCCTCATTTGAAATGTCAGTTTAACATTAAACTGCTTCCTGCAACACACAATCTGCCTTAGGTACGACTTTCCACCCTTTATTGCTTGGCTGTGGTAAGATTGAGCCCCCGCAGTTTGTAAGACTTGACACTGCTTGTCAAGTTTTCCATTCAGTCCACTGAAATTCCAGATCGCCAGCATCTGTCTAGAACAGACTCCCTTCAGTTCCCACCCTTCAGTCCAACTCAACTCCTTCACATCAACAAAACTCAGCAGAATTGCAGCAGTATAAGAAATGTGAACTTAAATACCAGGAAAGCATCAATAATAAAAACAAGCAGTTTAAAGTCAATATTCCAGAAATGTGACTGCACACCAAGTACCACTTACTCTACCCAAGAATTTACAAGTATAAAGTTTATATAATATGGTACGTGCATCTTTTCCAGTGACAGGACTGACACAACACATCCTCATCTTTGAACACTGGTTGAAGCTGATCTTATCTTTCATCTTTTTATCTTTGTGGGAAAGATTTTTTCAATTAATTTTTGATTAAAAATCTTCAGGACGTGCAGTACTTTCATATTTTCTTGTTAATATAGTAAGTACTTGAGTAATGCACCGTCCCCAGACCACACAGCCTCTTCTGCTGTCATTTCAAGACCCATACATCATCTGTAAGTTGTGGATGTCTTTAAGTGTCATCTTGCAATCTGTCACAATGAAGGGTCTAAATGGTCTTGCTAAGGGCTTAAAATAGGATACTATAAAAAACAGAAGCGTCAAAGCCATATGTTTGGCCTGAAATGAGCCAGCTGATAAATATAACCAGTCCAGCTTTTATGTGACAGTCAGCAAGCGATGGCTACAGCGCTGAATTGTCTTCCTCGCTTGGTCTTCCAGGGGCAAACCAGTGTTATCAGCGTGTGCAGCAGCGAAGGAGTTTTACCATTTGCGTTCTCAGCGGAGTCACGTGAAGGACGGGATACAACACACCAAGACCACAGGGCCCGGGATCAGCCCGGGTTTGAGATCACCCGGCAGGGCAGCGCGGTCCGGCCCGCTCATGCCCAGCCCCGGCCACCCCTGCCCGCCGGCGGGCTCAGGCCCGCGGGATGAGGCCGTGCCGGCCCCGGCCGCCGCGGCTCCCCCTTCGCCCGGAGGCGGCCGTGGGGCCCAGGGG
>WAAG01062923.1:106177-116863 GCA_013390105.1 Tichodroma muraria | reverse complement strand
AAAAAAAGGTTATTTTGCTATTAATGCTGTTGATCACAGTTAAACATAATTTTCTTTGGAAAAGGTAAATCAACTAAACAAGTATGTGGGAAGATAATTAGTTAATCTGGTGGCTTTGGATGGATCCACATCAGTCTATCCCTAATCGCAGATGCAAAGCAGCCTTGAGACTTTTTTGATGCTTTGATTGGAAGGATTGAAAGTCTTCCTGTTGTAGAGAAGCAGCTCACTTAGATAAGCTACATTTTTTCCCAGCTTCTACACATCACTAGTAACAGAATGGGTTTCTTTTAATTCCGAACTCTGAAGTCCCAGACTTCTACTTTGATGTCAGTGAAGTCTGAGGCTCCCAAGCACAGGTAAACTTTTCCTGTAGGAGTTTGGTCTGTGTGACACAGTGCTGTGTGTGCATAGTGCTTAATGCATAATCCAGGAACAGGCCCTTGCTTTATGCAGAGCTTACTATGATGCATCATGTGGTCATTAAGAAGCTTCTTTATACAGAATATGAGCAAGGAGACTACTCATCTTCAGCATTTCTACAGCTCACTGAGCATCTTCCATGGAGAAAAACTGCTCCAAGTTTGCTCATCTGACATGCTATAAATAAGAAAATCTGCTGGGTTTATTCCTCTGTTCCAGTCTAATACTGATTTCGTGACATGAGGCTCCAGAGTGGAGATTTTTGTAATGAGAAAGTTGCAAAAGGAAGGTAGGAAGAGAGTTTAAAATTTCAGATTGATAACTTGGTGATATTGCTGTAGTGTTAGCAGTTAATCCATGCTCAAAGCAGTTTTAGAAGTCGATTTTTAAGCTCCTTGGAAATGAAGCACCTGCTGAACACTTGTTGAATGATAATATCAAGAGAGCAACCTCCTGAGTCCCATGGGTGTTGTGTCAAATACTTCTAGAACAGACTTTAGGACTGTGGTTTTTTGTTTTATTTATGAAGATCCTAATCTTGCTCAATTCCGTGCTCTAGGTTACATCGCTGGATTTACAGACTCTGAAGTGAGCAGTAGATCAGACCTCTATGATGTGTATGTGAATTTGGCAGACAGTGAGATTACAGTTTCACCTGTAGTAAAAGGTTGGTTGCTGTTTATATTTTGGATTTAGAGGCAGTTTATTCCAGAGTTGACAGTAATTGCTCTGCCTTGCTGTAGGTCAAACAGTCTTGATCCTTCTTCCATCCAGGTTTTGAAAAGTCAATATGTAAGTTTCTGTCTTCATTTTATTGCCACCCTGGAAGACTGGTTAAAGTTAGAATTTGGAAAGATGTGCTCTGTTTTTTAACAAATGCAGAATTGAGATTTCATAACATCCATGTTAGACATGGAAGAGACTTGCAGCTGAATGGAGAGATACTGCATGAGTTTTTAGAAAAACATGGCACTAAATACTTGAAGACTGGGGATTATTTGAAAGAAAAATTTGTATGTTGCTTATCATCTTGCTGCTCCTTATCACTGCTTTGGGCCACTTCAGAGATACTGGCTGCTGATACAAGGTTATTGCCTTTACCAACAGATTTCAAATGGCAGTCATGAAAAGATTGCTCAGTTCGGTGTGTTATTCATATGCATTTCTAGGTATCACAAAAAAGGTGATTTTGTGTGATGATTTGTATTTTTCTTACAGAGGCAATGACAATGGGAAAACTTCACAAAGAAATTGGACAACTAATTGTTCAATCTGCAGAAGATCCAGATAAATCAGACAGCCAAGTCATTAAGGTTAATATTTTATTTTTGAATTGAATTGACTTCTATTGCTAAATCTTGGCAGAAGGTGGGAGTAGGAGGAACAGTGTCACTGAGAATATCAGTCTCTTCTACCTTCTGCCTTTTTACAAATGAGCATTTTTATTCATCATGCAGGTTTTTAAGGATAACTTACTTAGTTTATATTATGTCCTGGGTAACTACATTGCTGAAAAAAGTTCAGAAATTCTATTGCTTCTAAGACTGGTTTCCCAGTTTTATTCCATAAGGCATGGATTTTGCTCAATGCTTTGTCAATAGTACTGGCAATACCTTGAAAAGGTCCTACTAAATATGGCTTCTTAGCTATAAAACCTGATTTTTATGATGATGGCATTTTGTCACTCGCTCCCCCACCTAATATTAGACATTTCACAGCTGAGTGACTTAGTCACAGAGCTCAGTAAGGTCAGGAGAGGACTGGTTGTGCTTCCTTTATCCAATACGGCACCAAGAGCAGGCTGAAGAACTGTTACAAGTATGCCTTAAAATAAATGGGGTCTTTATTTTAAATGAGCTATTTATTTACCATTATTCCCTTATTTTTTTTGGTCTGTATTGTTTTTTATTGTAAGTGTACAATAAAAAAACCTTTTAATACCTAATACTATATTCATGGTTGCTTGTTTTTCTGTTTCTTTAGGACATTTCCCTGAAGACAAAAGAAATCTTGGCTACTTTAGCCTCACTTACTGAAGTTTCTGATGGCAATGAAAAACCAACCCTTAACGCTGAGGCCCTGAAACAAAAGCGATTTCCACCAGCCACAGAAAACTTCCTTTTTCATTTAGCAGCTGCTGAGCAAATGCTCAAAATCTGATTTTGATGCACTGCAGTGTTACGGACCAATTCTGAAAAAGCTGTTTCTGCCATCCAGATAGGTATACCTGATATTTTATATGAAAAACTAAAGGTATGAGTCAATGTCCTAGTTACCATGATGTAATGCAGAATATTGGACCTTGACTGGGAACATATGGGGACATATTTGGGAACATTCCTGCTGTCATTATCTTCCCCCCAGCTCTAACTGTGTACCTATGGCTCTTGGATTTCACACCACAAAGTGAGTGGATGTACAAGTAGCACAGGCCAGTGTGTCCAGGCTGCAGACATCAGTGTAGTGGCTGTTTGTCCTGCACTTTCCAGAGGCTGGACAGCTCTGACTTGTCTGCCTGGGGTCTGGAACACGGCTGCAGCACACGTGGGATGTGCCGGTCTCCGCACGGGGACACCCTGAACATGCAGCTGCTCCTTCTCAGTGCTCCTTCTGGGCTTCCAGGGATGTCAGCCTGTCAGATGCTGCTCTTGCTCTGGACTGCCTGATACCTGGAAATCCCAAATAAATGGACAAGTTCTCTCTTTCTACTTGAAAGTGTCTAGGTGTGAATAAAGGATGTCTGGGAAAATCTGATGTGGTAACCTTGTATGAAAAGGAAGGGATATTTTGAAGCTCAGGTGTGAGTTGAGCACCTCTTTTGGACTGTTGCCTTAGAGGTTTTCCCCCTTTCACTTTGTTCCATGCCTCTGATGGATACAGGATTACTGTGCTTGAAGTGGGGCTTCCTAGGGAGGTCATGGACAAGTGCTGCCTTCCAGCTGGAGTCGCTTAAGTTGTTGGGGCTCTCATCTGGGAAGAGACCTGGCCATTCATTTCTGATCCTCATGAGAGAAAGTCAGATGAGTCAAAGCCTTACGCACCAGGAATGCTCAAATGGCCAGGTGCCACAGGTAGAGCAGCAGCTTCTTGAAAGACTGGAGCTGTAACACAGCTACTGTCTGATGGTGCTCTGTGTAAATTAAATCTAGATGGAAAATTCTGAAGTCATAGTGAAAACTGGGAGAGAGTTTAGAGAAAATTAAAATTTGCCTACTTCTTTGGTTGCACAGCCATAACTCAAGAGTGCGGGTTTTTCTGTTGGTTTTTTTGTTGGTTTTTTTTTAACTGAGCAGCCTGAAACTAACTGCTTTACAATCTTCTGAGAAGAATTTAGAGTCTGTAAGGAAATGCTCTGAGCCAAACAATCTGTATTTGTTCAGAAATGTCCACAACAAATCAGTCAGTTCTGCAGTAGCACTTTGTTATAAGAGAAAAATAACCTTTTTTCTGGCCTTTGTACAGATAGGCTGTAGCATGTGGTTTTACATAGAGATGTTATACTTATGATTAAAACTTTAGTAACCAATATTTATATTGTTAAATAATTGGATGTTTGCTATTTTGAAACTGGTAGAGCTCAACAATAACTATGTGCAAGCAATATTGGTTGGAAAAAGAGTTGTCCTTTTGCTATGTATAATACCTTAAGGAAATCTGTTTTAGCATGTGATTGAGGAATGTGGCATCTGTGTACACAATGGGTGGTTATTACAGTCAGGAAACGAAAGTGCTTCAGAACAGTCCCCTATTTTCAGGGGTGTAAAATTCTGCTTTAAACACTTAGTCTGAAGTTTAAATTCTGAACACAGTAGCATGTAATTTTTTTTTTAACTTCTGAGAAAAATACTGCACCTGCCTTCATTTACCTGTAAGTCCTCTATAGCTTTTTTCCCCATTTGCCCATTAATGGTTTTGTTAAGGGTTCTTTAATATTGCTGCTTCTCTTTTGGGACCTATAAAACATTGGGATTAGAAGAAGTGCAAAACTATGCTGAAAATTCTATTTGGGACCTACTTTAAAGTCCACTGAAATGGAATTCTTTCACCAAGGAAAACCTGAATCTGCTTCAGCCAGCTGTCTTAACACCACAGTGTGACTGAGAAGGAATTCCCATCATTTCCTATTAACAAACTGCCTTAAGGCATATCTAGAGACAACCACACAAAGCAGAGGAGCTCAGTTGCAAACTAAACCTTGAATGCCTATTTTGATTTCTGTTCTGGAAATGTTTCAGTTGATAGTCTCAGTGTTGTGTTAGATCTCCTGACGTATGTGCAACACAGATGAAATACAATTTTGCACTTGAGGAACTGGACTCATAGCATGCTTATGCCTATTAAAAAATTCCTGAAGAGTCTACCCTTTAATTTATGTAAATTTATTCTTGAATAGTTGTGACCATAGAATCATAGGCCTTAGCTCCTAGTTTTGCAATACTGGGATTGAGCTATGGTTTGGTCTTTAGGTTGGAGGTGTTCAAACACTTCTGTCATTGCTGTTTCTATCATCAGCACTGCACAAGATTTATTGGCCTCCCTCAGCTTCAGTGCATTCAAAGGATTGTCTTCATGTTCTTGCATTTTCTTAATGACTTTTGACACTGTTTCTTTTCAAAAATGTTTAAAATAAAATTGAAAAATTTGCAAGGTCAGGACAGGAAAATATTTCTACTTATTTCTCGCTTCCCTTTCTCCAGGATGCACACAAGCAGACTGTGGGTGCAGTTGCTCTTTTGCAGTCAGATGACTGCCTTTCTTCCTCCTAGGAGCAAAGGCCATGTAAAATGGATTTTTTATTCATTCATTCCTTTTCATCTTACTACTTTTCTGTTCTTGGAGAAATACAGAATGCTGAATGGTTCTGCACCATAACATCTCTACTATGTTTGTAGAAATTGGAAGGTAAAGAGTGAGCAGGGCAGAGGCTTGCAAAGGGGTGTGGGATAACCACTCAGTCCCTGCAGTTGAGATCTGCTGAGTAAATTGGGTTACTTGTTTTACTGCTTTCATCCCTGGGGTTTTAGTTCCTGCTGTGAGCTGCCCTGCCCTGTTTCCCCTGCAGGCAAATGCGTGAAGGGGGAATGTTCATGGGAGAGCAGTGTAATGCTTTGTAACCTGGGGAAACCTGACATGAGGTATCTGACAGAATCCATCTTAAACATCCTGGCTGCTTCTGCTTTTAGCCTCTGACTGCTCCTGCAACGGCTGCTGAGGGTTTGTTAATTGTGTGCTTTGTCAGTTGAAGCAGCTCCATTTCTAGATAAAAAATAAGCCATAAAGCTCAGCGTAGGGAGTTCCCAGCTGCCTCATAGTGCCTTACACCCTTCCCTAGGCAGCTGGCTGGCTGCAGTCTGAGTCAGAGCATCCCTGGTCAGGTGAAGTCATTCCTTGGAGCTGCTGAGTGATGTGGGACTTGGAGGAGACTCCAAAGCCTGGGCAACAGCTCCTTCCTGAGTGACACTGCAGCACGTGGTGTTTGCCGTTTGACAGGGAAGGAGCTGCAGTGCAGGACTCCCTCCTGCCTTCCTCCTTCCTTCACCCCCAGCATGTGGGGAAAAGGGAGAAGCAGCATGGCTGTGTTACAGGCCTGGGGGTACACCAGGGACACAGCTCCAGCTGAGGGCTTTGATCTCAGTATTTCTTAACATGGGCGTGGCTGATTTTTTTAAAGCTACATTAAAGGGGCCTGAAAGCCTCACTGGATTTTCCTACATTTGAAGATGACAAGCTGAGTGGGTGAGGCACAGCATCTTGTGCTGTACTAAGACTTTTGTTTTCCTTGAAGCTGAAAGCTTCCATCTGTTGTCATTCACCACAACTTAAACTGGTTTCACCACTAATGCACTGTCACTTAACACAAGGGCCAGCTAAGGCAGGAGACAGACCTGCCTTGGGCTGGTATGTTGTTAATCTATTCCACATTACAAAGGGGAAGGTCTCCTCTTCCCTGGTCCCTCCAACATGACGCTTTGCTGTTTGTCCCAGTCTTGTTCCTTGACTTGTACCTCTGGACTACCAGGTGTCTGGTCCTGGCAGTTCTCATCTCAGGGACTGGTTCAAGGCTGAGGATGCCAGGGCCTTTTTAGCAATGTATTTTCCCTGCCCTGATTTGGGAAGCAGCTGAATCAGCCAGGCTGACAATTTAAATGGCAGCCTTCTCTTCTGGAAAATTCTGGTTAGGGCAATAGGAACATTTATGAGAATGGGGGAAAGGGGTATTTAATAATCCTGAGGAAGCTGAGTTTAATAAGGCAAATTTTAACTGAAGTATTTAGTAAGGAGCTGGTGGAGTTTGAGAAGGAACAGCTGTAATAACAGACACTATTACCAGACCTATTCCAGAAGCTTTACTCATGGAGTTGTAATGACATCAATTTGCTTAAAACACCCAAGTGTGTTGCCAGTGAATTTATAGCTTGTCTAGTTACCATGACGATCCAAAGTTCACCAATATATTCTCTTCTATCTGTTGGCTTTTCTCTACTCTGAGGATTTGGGGTTTTTTGCTTGTTCCCACTGTGGTTCATGTAACTAGCATTTACTTTGTCCATTCTTAAATTATGTTTAAAAAAAGAGTAGGGAGAGGTGCAGGTCTTCACTGTAGTGCCAGTTACTGTTTACTGAGTGGAATCAGACCCTTTCTGCATTTGCCTTTGGTCTGTGACTGAAACAGGAATAGAGAAACATAGTTTAGATAATTTAACTGCAGGATGTTATCTGTGCCTCTGCTGTTCAAGGAAGGAGACAAACACTTCACCCAGAGAGGCAGGCTGAGCCTGTCTGTTCCACATGACCCTGTGATAGAATCATGGAATGGTTTGGGTTGGAAGTGACCCTAATAGCCATGAGCAGATGATATTTGGCTCAGCAGACCCTTTGGTCTGACACCAAAATATCTTCTTGATTTATCTTCTTGATCCTGATGAGATTTTAGCATTGACTAAAGAACATCACCCACAGAGGCTGAATGAGCCTGCAGAGTTCAGTAGGTGTACACAATCCTTTACCTTTAAAAATTCAGTACAGTCCTCCAGTGGAGTAGTGCAAACTTTGCCAATTACAGACAGTATCCATATGATCTTCCTGGAACAGCTTTACAGTATGTTCCCCTCCAGCTCCAGGTCCTTAGGATGTGCTGCTGCCCCTCTCTCCTCTTCCCTTGTCTGACCTTTCCCTCCAGCAAGCTGTTAGAGGAAGGCTCAAAAAAGGCAGAACTCAAACAAGAAATTAAACCCAATCCCCAACTTCCTGCTTTTGTTCAGTGCCAAAAGCACAGCAGGAATCTCTTCTTGCAAGAGCCCAGGCCTCCTCTTTTCCCTTACTTTGCTCTATGCTGCTCTCTTCCTGTAGGATGGATTGGATTGGGCAACCATTATTTTCCTCACACTGAGAAAAGAAATCCAATCCTCCAACAGTAGGAGAGCAGTAACCTGCGTATTGTGCCCTAAGGAAGTTAAATTATGGCACACTTTGGAGGCTGCACTTGTGATAATCACTTCCACATAAACAATTTTATATTATTTAGTGCATTTCCATCCTTGTCACACAGCCTTAGCAGCACCTCACATAACTACAGGCAGGGTTTGTAGATGTGGCTCAAAAATCACTGAAGATGTTGTCACAGTCACAGGGTCTCCTGTAAGCTCTTTCTGGAGCTCTTCCCAGACAACTGAGGGTCCCTGAATAATTTCATAGGATCAGCAAAACGTAGCACCTCGCTGATCAACACACCAGAATGATGCTGCATATCAGAAGAGCTTGCTTTGGATAAACACAGCCAACCCGCGAAAGTGGAACTCCTCATTGTCCACAACAAGGTCAGAAAGGCACGGGATCTCCTCATGGTCTCAGTGTAAAAAAACAAGTTCTAAAGCTCAAGGGCCATCAGGCCTCACAACTCCTTCAAGGATGTTTAGAAAACCAGGAGTGAATTGGTAGTCAAATTTCACACCCATTTCCTGAACACTTTTTAAACAACTGNCCAGGCTCTAAATTCCCCTGTTGTAGAAGAACTCTGTTTCTTCTGTAGATGACAGAATTTGTGGTTCAAGGTCTGCTCGCTTTATCTGCAATGTAGGAAAAAAGGGAATCAGCACCACCACAGCCTGGTAAATGCATGTTAAGTCCTTGTTACTGCATTGCACTTTGCACAAATTCAAGTACTACATTCAGTATTTGGGACTTAAGGCTCTTCGTTTATTTGAAGATTTGAGGGGNTCTAAACTATGTTTCTCTATTCCTGTTTACTGAGTGGAATCAGACCCTTTCTGCATTTGCCTTTGGTCTGTGACTGAAACAGGAATAGAGAAACATAGTTTAGATAATTTAACTGCAGGATGTTATCTGTGCCTCTGCTGTTCAAGGAAGGAGACAAACACTTCACCCAGAGAGGCAGGCTGAGCCTGTCTGTTCCACATGACCCTGTGATAGAATCATGGAATGGTTTGGGTTGGAAGTGACCCTAATAGCCATGAGTAGATGATATTTGGCTCAGCAGACCCTTTGGTCTGACACCAAAATATCTTCTTGATTTATCTTCTTGATCCTGATGAGATTTTAGCATTGACTAAAGAACATCACCCACAGAGGCTGAATGAGCCTGCAGAGTTCAGTAGGTGTACACAATCCTTTACCTTTAAAAATTCAGTACAGTCCTCCAGTGGAGTAGTGCAAACTTTGCCAATTACAGACAGTATCCATATGATCTTCCTGGAACAGCTTTACAGTATGTTCCCCTCCAGCTCCAGGTCCTTAGGATGTGCTGCTGCCCCTCTCTCCTCTTCCCTTGTCTGACCTTTCCCTCCAGCAAGCTGTTAGAGGAAGGCTCAAAAAAGGCAGAACTCAAACAAGAAATTAAACCCAATCCCCAACTTCCTGCTTTTGTTCAGTGCCAAAAGCACAGCAGGAATCTCTTCTTGCAAGAGCCCAGGCCTCCTCTTTTCCCTTACTTTGCTCTATGCTGCTCTCTTCCTGTAGGATGGATTGGATTGGGCAACCATTATTTTCCTCACACTGAGAAAAGAAATCCAATCCTCCAACAGTAGGAGAGCAGTAACCTGCGTATTGTGCCCTAAGGAAGTTAAATTATGGCACACTTTGGAGGCTGCACTTGTGATAATCACTTCCACATAAACAATTTTATATTATTTAGTGCATTTCCATCCTTGTCACACAGCCTTAGCAGCACCTCACATAACTACAGGCAGGGTTTGTAGATGTGGCTCAAAAATCACTGAAGATGTTGTCACAGTCACAGGGTCTCCTGTAAGCTCTTTCTGGAGCTCTTCCCAGACAACTGAGGGTCCCTGAATAATTTCATAGGATCAGCAAAACGTAGCACCTCGCTGATCAACACACCAGAATGATGCTGCATATCAGAAGAGCTTGCTTTGGATAAACACAGCCAACCCGCGAAAGTGGAACTCCTCATTGTCCACAACAAGGTCAGAAAGGCACGGGATCTCCTCATGGTCTCAGTGTAAAAAAACAAGTTCTAAAGCTCAAGGGCCATCAGGCCTCACAACTCCTTCAAGGATGTTTAGAAAACCAGGAGTGAATTGGTAGTCAAATTTCACACCCATTTCCTGAACACTTTTTAAACAACTGAATTAAACCAATATTCTATTGTCATCAGAGTTGCTATGTCTAATACCACTTCAAGGACTGCCTCACTCACATCTCATCCTCAAAATGAGCACTGTTAGATCACTGGAAACATCGAAGTGTTCTGAGAAGAACCAGCTGGACTTTACCCATAGGAGCACTAATGTCAAAGCCTTCACCAGCTGGGTTCCTGGAAGGAAGCATATCAAAAGTTGCAGCAGCAGCAGAACAAACTTTTGTACTCCACCAGTTTAATTAAGAAATCAGTCACCTGAGGAAGCACAGAACACAGGTTGTGACAAAGGCTGTGTACAGTGCTTTTCTAGTATTTTTCAGCATCAGGTGAGGGGTTTTTTTGTGCCTCCAGGCTGGGCCTGGCAAAGTCAAGTTGCCAGGTTCTGCCTCGTTACAGTCCNTATCTCTGTTCACTATAGAATCACAAAATCATTTAGGTGTGAAAAGACCTTTAAGATCACCAAATTCAGCTATAAATATATTTGGGTGACACACAGGAGAACTTCTGCTGTGGGCTGAGCCATTGGGAAGCCCAAAGGGCATCAACCAGCCCTAATCCCAGAACATAATTCCTCAAAAGTCCCCTCATTTATGTTCAGTTTGCTTTGTTCTCATAAGTGATTAAGAAATCTAAAAAAAAAACCA